>MU551567.1:4417364-4420665 GCA_024362625.1 Silurus asotus | reverse complement strand
TATATATATATATATATATATATATATATATGTAGTATTGTATGAGGAAAGCTGGTGTGGCGAAAAAGTATGTGAGTTTGGTGCAGGACATGTATGAGGACAGTGTGAAAGCAGTGAAGTGTGCAGTAGGAACGACAGACTGGTTCAAACTGGAGGTTGGACTGCATCAAGGATCGGCTCTGAGCCCTTTCCTGTTTGCAGTGGTGATGGCATGATTTGTGGTGAGAGTAGGGAGCAGGTTGAGAAGAGCCTGGAGAGGTGAAGGTACATGCTGGAGAGAAGGGGAATGAAAGTCATTTGGAGTAAGACAGAGTACATGTGCGTGAATGAGAGGGAGGGCAGTAGAGGGGTGCGGTTGCAGGGAGAAGAGATGGAGAAGGTGGAGGAGTTTAGGTACCTGCGGTCAACAGTGCAAAGTAATGGAGATTGTGTTAGAGAAGTGAAGAAAAGAGTGCAGGCAGGGTGGAGTGGGTGGAGAAGAGTGATAGCAGGTTTGACAAGGGCCAAATTGTGATGGCCAGGTGACAGGGTTGTGGACGGCAGAGGCTCATTGATAGACGTGGGGAGTGAAGACTGGTTTGTGTGGTTTAATTTAATAGACGAGCTTCTGTAGCTCAAACTGCTGAAGAAGTCCATGCTGTTAATGTGTGATGGGTCATGACTGTTTTGGCAACAAAAGGGGACCAACAGAATATTCGGCAGGTGGTCATATTATTATGATCGATCTGTGTAAATAAAACATACTTTGCGCACACTGTATGACTTTACTGCACTGTACTATATGACCTAAATCAATTAGGAAGTGGGCGGAGCATCAAACTATACTTAAGATTGATTGATTATACACATGTAGTCTTCCAAACACGTTTATGTTAAGACATAAAAGTAATTTACCATAAATCGAGAACAAAATGATGTCCGTAATGTCGATGTATTTAAAAAGACAAAAAAACAACCCTGGATGTTTCTCAGTAACAGTCCGTCACAGTAATCAGGCCCAGTCATCCATATTACTTTAATTTTCCCCTTAACAAAAGCAGGCCTGTTCGGCACAACACTGCCGCTCTTTAGTGCTAATCGCCGTGCCAGATCGCCAATACTGCCCATGTGTTTGAAATGAAACAGGAATATGATATTCATTTGGATTGTATGATGTATAGGAGAAGGTTCTCTGTGAGACCAGTGTGAGGATCTTATTTACTCTCGATTGCATTTTATAGCATTAGACTTTAAAGCTGATTGTGAGTAGTGAAAACAAACTACCTGAGGAGGAAAACTCAACTCGTTAATGAGTGCTGGGATGAGTGTTTATGATTAGAGCAGCAGTTTAAATCTACCGTATCGAGGCGAGATTAAACACTAAAACTAGGAGGAGAAATGGACGTAGACGTAAATCAAACACCGTGTCTGAGTGTGTGTGGACGTTTCTTTCAGAAGTTTCATGAACGTGAGCTACATGTCTTATTGTGAATAATTCAAAGAATTGTTTGGAAACCAGCCCAGAAATTCTTATGTTGAAGTTATGCTTTAGTCACAGTACACTTTCCATTGACTTCAATTCGTATGTGTGCGAACACCATCGACTAGAAAATGGAAGCCATGTTGTGAAGTCATATCATGTGTACATATGTGACCGATAGAAGGCTGATTGTCACATCACTACAAGAGGAAGTGGTAGCCCAGTGCTTAAAACAATGGACTGATTGAAAGGTTGTGATTTCAAATCCCAGCACAATCAATCTTCCATTGCTTGGCTCTTCAGCAAGACCCTTAACCCTTAACTGTAAATTAGATCATTCTATAATTAATAAGAAATCGTTGAGTTAATTAAAGATCACTCTAATAATTGAGATAATTAATATAACTGATGAGATAATTGTAAGTCGCTCTGGATTAAAGGCTTTGCCAAATGGCAATGGCCAATTTGCTAAATGTAAAATGTAATGTACAGTAAATGCACTCCAAAAAAATTAATTACAAGACGCACAGGCGGATTTTAGCGATCTGTCCCAGCGCTCTGTTTCCTGTTGCTGTTTAAATGGATATAAAATCAACAATAAACAGAAAAATAGGTTTGCGTTTTTTCTCACTGCACAACCACATTGGTGTGTGAAGGCATATCCGGTCGGCGGAGATGTTTGCAACAGGTATTTGAAGAAATTTTAGCTCCCTGAGGTCTGGTGTGACTGCAGAATACTTGCTGTAAGGGGAATAGCACTTGGGAATTGTTGTTGTTGTTACCAAACGTACAAAGGAGTTTATAAGGAAAAAACATTCCAACAATTAGAGATTACTAATATACACTAATACAAGAAGTGAAGACCGGATTATATGATTATAAATATATCATGCATGTGGTTCAGAGATTATTTTCTTTTTTCCTTTCAAAGCAGTGACCTGAAGGTTATGAGGTCAAATCCCAGTACTGACTACATGGTTTTATGTACAAAATGATGTATCAGTGTAATTACTGAAAATCACCACATATATATTTTATGGACACTTGAACTAGGAGACCCGGCATGACAATGCACCTGTGCACAAATTCAGCTTCATGAAGATCTGCTTTACATGGATTGGTGTGGAAGATCTCCTACCAAGAGAAGACCTTTAGTATGAATGTGAAGTCTGACTGCACCCCAGGCCTGATCACCTCACCTACATCAGTACCTGACTTTACTAATGCCATCGTGGCTCCACAAATCTAAATCTGGTGGAACATCTTCCCAGAAGAGTGGCCTTATTATAAAAGCGAATGGGGAGGAAATGTGGAATCTTATGGTCAGGTGTCCACAAAGGTTTGTTCATATAACATATATTATATATTCATTTTCTATTGCACATTTGATTCACCTCATCAAACATACAAACATCAATTTTTATTCCATTGCCACATGAACATGATGTTTGTGTAACATTTCAAATGAAAACATTTAATGGTTTTTTTTGTACACTTGTGTATGCATGAAGCCAGAATGGAATAAATGTATATTGCTTTTTTCTCTCTTTCTCTTCCTGCTGCTCGGAAAGAGAGAGAGAGAGAGAGAGAGAGAGAGAGAGAGAGAGAGAGAGAGAGAGAGAGATCCTGTAAATATTTGTCTCATATCTAATATCTAAAGTTCTGTACAAAACAAGTGGAAATAAAGGAATGAACGAATAAAAGTTGGTGTGTTTTCCAAGATGTTATTACACATGACACAGAAAATGTGAAGTTCCAGTTGGTCTTTAAACAGTTCAGGGTTTTGGTAAACATGTCCTAGTTGAAGGCATCTATAAATCATCTCTTCTGTAAGGTTCTCCT
>MU551567.1:4364864-4412364 GCA_024362625.1 Silurus asotus | reverse complement strand
TTTAGAGAAGTCAATATGCAGCTTTTATAGCAGTGCAGATTTACTGTTCTCTAAAAAAACAACTCAACATACAGCCATTGCGTCAAAATATCTGGCAACAAAAGTAAGTACACCCTCAGTAATAACGGCTGTACGTCGTGTAACCAGGCAAAGTCACGTGTCCTATTTATCATGTTCATGTTTTTGTCTGCTTGACAGAACCAGACAAATTTGTGTATGGTGTATGAGAGCAGTTCAAAATTGGTGCTTAGAGTCCAATTCTCTCATACTGACCACTGGATGTTCTACATGGAACTCATGGTAAAGAGTCTCTGAGGATTTGAGAATTAGAATTGTTGCTCTCCACAATGATGCCGAGGCTGTAAGAAGATCAGTATCACCCTGAAGGTTACTGAGTCCTCGTGCTATGTGCAGAAGCTGCTTCATAAAACAGATGCATGAGTGCTGCAGCATTGCTTTAGAGGTTGCAGAAGATCCACACTGCAACAAGTCGGTTTTGCAGGCCGTCGTCCCAGAAAGAGCCTCTTCTGAAGCTGTTGCACAAAAAAACAAAAAAAGAAGTTTGCTGAAGACGACCTGTCCAAGAGTATAAATTACTGGAACTATATCCTGTGTCTGTTGAGACTAAGATAAACTTGTTTGGCTCTGATGGTGTTCAGCATGTGTGGTGGTGACGCCCCCGGTGAGGAGAACCAAGAAAACCGTGTTTTGGCTACAGTCAAGCATGGTGGTGGAAACATCATGGTCTGGGGCTGCATGAGTGCTGCTGGTACTGGGAATCTGCAGTTCAATAATGAAAACATGGATTCCGACATGTACTGTGAGATTCTGGAGCAGAACATGATGCCCTCACTTTAGAAACTGGGATGAGCGGCAGCTTTCCAACATAATAACGACCCTAAACCAGATGACAACTGCCTTGCTGAGAAAGCTGAAGGTGATAAAGTTGCCAAGTATGTCTCCAGACCTGAATCCTATTGAGCACCTGCAGGAATCCTCAAGCTGACCTTAAGCTGCTCTGGGATGTCATTATGGACAGTGAAAGAGGATCCCAGCAACAACCTATGTAGCTCTGATTAATTCTATCTTCAGGAGGATGAAGGCAGTGCGAGAAAACAATGTGCTCACATAAAATATTCACCCTTTGGACATTGTTGCGACATGTTCACTTTTCTACTCATTTTTGTTGCCAGTTATTTTGAAAATAATGGCTGTATGTTGTTATTTTGTAGAGGACATTGAATCTGTACTGTATACAAGCTGCACACTCTCTCTCTCTCTCTCTCTCTCTCTTTATTATTATTGTTATTAAGCATTTAAAAAAAAATGTATTGTTCATTTAAGTTTAATTTATGCCTAACCAATTTTGAATTCCATTTTACTTTAGGAAAAATTCAATAAAATATCACATCCTATTGTAAAAATATTGTTTTATAAAAAATATCATTACTATAAAATAATAAAATTGTTTTTAAATTCCTGAAAGCAACCAGTAACTTCATCTCACCTTCTCACAATGGTGCTATGACTCCTGATATAATAATTGCTTTCCGTCACATTTCTTTCTCCTTCTTACTAATAATCGATATTTTTTTGCTTCAGAGGCGTTCAGGGGCACGGTGGAGCGCTTTGGAAGGCTGGACATCGTCATCAACAATGCCGGAATCAACAACGAGAAGAACTGGGAGAAGACCATCGAGGTGAACCTGGTGAGGACACACTCTATGGACTGATTGGGATTTGGACTGATTCATAGTTTACACAGCGCTGAAGTGATCACACACACACACACACACACACACACACACACAGATACTGCTTTAGGGCACAAACACTGGCACCTGCTATCTAGAAGATGAGATACAATCACATAGCAAACATAACACGCCCATGTAGCCACGTTCAGATTACATCGGTTACATGTGTTCGTGTCATCGCTCTTAAATAGTTATGTAGAACATCACCTCTGACAGGATGAGACGTGGACGTCTTTGTGGCAACAATATCATGCTTTTAAAGACAATTTCTGAAGCTAGATGTTTATTTCTTTCTTGTAGGAGTCTCCAGTGTTAAAATCTAACTACTATAAACAGAAATGTAATAATTTTTTATTTTTAAAAAAGGAGCACTCGGGTAATAGGTACGATGGAGGTCATATGTCTTTGAGTATATCACGTATTCTCCATCAGTACACCCTCAAGGCTTTTATCCTTACATAATCTTGATATCGTTTTTCTGGCATGTCCTCACATGAAGTCTCGTTTTTGCACAGACGTCTTCTGATGATGTCTTTAAAACAGCTCTAACAAGTCAACTAAGTAAAAGAACTCAATTCTGATTGGTCACATGGTGCTGATTCATTTTTTAATTATTTTTTTTATAGTTTTATGATCATCATGTGCTGGTTGAGCAGCCCGTTTTAGATTCATCCCATCTTTCGTTCCACTTCGGACTTCTGTAATGAATTTCTATCGGATGTCAGGGCGTGGATGTTAGGATTTGTGTTTATTCAAATGCAAGAGCATTGCTGAGGTCAGGCACTGATTGTTAGCCGAGGACACTCCAGTTCTACTTCATCCCAGATCTCAAGTTCTTCTACTTTTTTGGACTTTCGGTGAATAGTGCAGGAAGTTATTATATACAGTCCTGTTGTTCCAACTTTGTGGTAATTGTTTATAGAAGAATGTAAAGTACACAAGTACACATCGGGACTTTTTCTTGTGGTTCTTCTCCAAATTGTTACTGCAAACCTGGTGGTTAACAATGGTATTGCATGTCTTTGGATGCAGGAGCATGATATTTTTCCATCAATTTAACTTGAAGACCATGTCCATTGTTGAAAGCGTTTTACAAATAAAAATGTATTGAATAGACATTAAATAGAAGTGTATTTTATTTTTTATTTTTATTTTCCAGACGTCTGTTATTAAAGGCACATATTTAGCTCTGGACCACATGAGCAAGGAGTACGGCAAGGAAGGAGGGGTCATCATCAACGTCTCGTCCATGGCAGGTAACGTCCTCCCGCTTTTGATTATCAAATCAAATCCAATTTTATTAGTCACATACACATTCATGCAGAGAACGACATGCTGTGAAATGCTTTTTATGACTCGAATGTGTAAATAAGGAAGTGGGTTTGTGAACGCTGTAGTGCGCTGACAGGCTCTTTAATAAATAATTATTATTATTATTTTAGAACAACCCTTTCCGTAAGAATTTTTTTTACTAGACTTTACTTCCATAGCAAAAAATGATCGTCCAAACTTTAAAAAGAACACAAGAAATGTTCCCTCAGGCTCGTCAGGCATCGGCGCAAAGCATAGCGAAAGGCGATCAGGGCAAACGTTTCCCACTGGAGGAAAACAAAGGTGTTGACTTTACACTTTTGTTTCTGCCTATCGGATGTGTGTTTGCTTTTCGCGGTGACGCCTAAACAAATAAAACCCAGCTTTCGCTCCTATTAAGGACAGACATGGGAGTTTGTTATGGAGTGCAAAAGCTGACCTGGAGAAAATGCTAATTTTATTGTTACTATTATTAACATTAGTGTATAGTGAAGTCCAAGCAAACAAAATAATCTGAAAAGATTTCCTGAATGCTGGAGGTGCAAAAAGAAGTGCTCCCACAAGAGGTCATTTACTTCCACCTCAGAAATCATGCAATTGTTTTTTACTACATATATATATACCTAGCATTAAAAAAAAAAAACTGTGTCTGACTAACATCATTTTCATTTCAACATCTGGTCAATGTGAATGCTGGATTGTGATTGGCTGGAAGGAAAAAAACCAATGCCCTACTTCTGGACTCCTGTAACCATAGTAACACCCAGTTCCAGTTCCATACAGAGTGAAACATGGAGAATTTTAGCATGTGGTTTAACTTACGGTATAAACAGTATAACATTAACCATAATCACACACTCTAATGATAAGGATATTTCTTACTCTCCAGCGTAATCTTTTAATGATTTGTAATCACACTCTTGGTGTCACCCAGAGGACAAGGGGTTCCCCTTTTTAATTTGGTTCCTCTCAAGGTTTCCTTTTAAACCATCTAAGGGAGTTTTTTTTCTTTTCACATTCACCCAAGGCTTCATCATTAGGAATAAATACATATATTTCACTTATTTAAATTTTTTTTACATTCTGTAAAGCTGTTTTGAAAGAAGGTCGATTGTGAAAAGTGTTATAGATATAAACTTCAATTGAATTAAATTGAATTTTAAGAATAACACATAGGGCTGAAACGATTCCTCAAGTAACTCGAGTAGTTTAAATACAAAAATATATATTCGTTTAGTCAATTTCACAAAACACAGAGCACTGTGTTTCCCAACGGACCATTATTACTGACGCACCACCCGCTAAACTCACAATGTACAGATAGACACTATGGAAACCTGTTTCTGACTATTTTCTTGAAATTGTGACTTTATTTTCTGCACTTCCAACTTTATTTCTTGCAATTCTGACTCTATTTCTTGACTTTGACAGATTTTGGAATTGCGACTTTATTTTTTTGTGATTACTTTAATGCACTTTTATGTAATTTGGCAATTAAATGGGTTTAGTTTTCACAGATCACAATTTAAGCAATAAAAAGGAAACAAATTACTTGTTCATTTTAAGAAACCTGTCTTATTTTCTGTCATATATTTAGTATTGCTCTTTAATAAAAAAGTACATTTTATCCGATGAATTAAGAAGCCTTATTTGTGTGTTGAAGTATTTAAGTAGTTGAAAAGAAGGTTTTTGGGTCATTAATATAATTCTATTAATAGATCAGTGTGCTGAGAGTCACATTAGAGTCTCTTTTTCACAGAAAGTTAATTAGGCAAAAAGTCTTGTGACAAAAATGATAATAGAAACATTATTCAATTCAATATATTTTTATTTCTAAAGCGCTTTTAAAATTGAACATTGTCTGAAAGCAGCTTTACACAGATAATGCGCTAATAAAAAAATCTGCAAGATTGTTCTTTATGAGTGTAATTTTGTCACCTAATGAGTGAGTCAGTGGCGACTGTGGTGAAGGAAAAACTTCCTGAGATGGCATAAGGAAAAACCTTAAGAGGAACCAGACTTAAAAGGAAACCCATCCTCATCTGGGTTGCACCAAATATCTATTTATTACAGTTAAACATTGTTGTTGTTATAGCCATAATAAATCATAGTACTTTGGACACTTAAGTGCATTTGAAGGCAAATACTTTTGTATTTTTACTCAAGTGAACGTTTAAAGAGACACTTTTACTGATTGTGTTTATGCTTTAACAACTACCAGGTTTGTGTACTTCATCCATCACTGATCCATGGCTTCTCCTAGTCCTGAGTCCTCACTAAATAACACCCTATCAATGTTTTGGTAGCAGTAAAAAGGGACTAACACACACACAGACACTCTCAAAAGAACATATAAACTGCTGCTAAACAACCAATGTTTACATGTACAGTATTTATTATTATAGGGACCATCTATTTGCACTAATACACATTTTCTGTACTGCTGCATGCTGCACTGTCGCTGTGTTTACTGTCCCGTTGTGTTGTGTTGTCAGCTTGTACACTATATGTAGCCTCGTAGCTAGTTTTGTTTTTGCCTAATCTTGTGTTAGGCTGTTTCATGGAGCACCTTGGACCTGGAGGAGCGTTGTGTCGTTTCACTCTGTACTGTAATGTATGTGGTTAAACCGACTGTAAAAGGAACTTGACTTTGCCTCGACCTGAAACCGTAACCGAAACAACCACATGACCGATTCGAGAAATGATGAACAGCTCATCCAAAAGTGGTGCTATTTTTAGCAAGCACTGTTCCACAGAGAAAAATATAAAACAGTTTCCGTTTTTTGTTTTTTTTTACACTTTCTCGAACTGCAGCACTGATCTTTCCTCCATCTTTCCAGCTTTTTTTTTCCCTCTTATCTCAGATACTGACTCACCATCTCAGCCAAGTCCAACCTTCTCCTTTATGCCTACAGTTGAGAAAATAATCAAAATCAAGCAGCTTTTTATTTCAGCAGAACCTGAGCCAGAAACAAAAAACAACTCCTGAAGTGAAAGAGCTCAAAACCCTAAACTCTGTGTGACTTTGTTCTTGGGAAATTAAAGCTAATCTGTCATATAAGTAGCAGGATGTCTGCTAACAATCTTTCAGGCGTACTTTCTGTATTATGTGTTACAGTATAGGCTACAACCGTGCTAGCTGTTTAAATCAAACATGCTAATGTTACAAACTACAAAGTATAGATGCTAAGCACTACTTGAAGCTTTTTTGCTAATCAAATGAATCATTATAGCTGGATATTTGTCCAAAGAGCGAGACAGTGGCAACTGTAGCATTGAAAAACTCTTTCAATGGAATGAGGAAGAAACCTTGAATGTAACCAGACCCAAAAGGGATCCCTTCCTTATCAGGGTGACACCGAATGACACCGAATTTACTGTTTGTCACTATTGAGGTCAATGTGGGACACACAACATCTCCTTTTGCTTTTCTGCTGAATTTCATACGAATGTATCAAACATCACTGCAGAAATTGTGCGAGCACAATTCATCAGAATCAATGAATGTAGGTGTATGTACTTTTTTTTTTTTTTTGCCAGCAATGACGCAACAAATTTCTCACAAGAATAACAAAGCGAAAAATGACTAAACATTGCTACACAGTTCACGAGAACTTCAAGGTTGGGGTTTAAAGGGCAGAGGTTTTCCCTTTTGCATTCTACACCTTTATTCTTGGTGCAAAAAAACTAATTCATGAACAAAATGATTCATTTAAATGCAAACAGGAGACAGTTGTTTGTAACAGTGCTGTTGATGGATATTAAACATTCCTGGAAATAGAAATAGAAATATGTCTCAATAATACGTGTGAGTGTGTGTGTGGGTGTGGGTGTGTTTGATAGTAGTAGTAAGAGTAGGAGTAAAAGTTTTAAAAGCTGATGAGTGATGAATTTGCATTCTGCTCCTAATCCTCTGGCTTGCTGAGTTTTAGCTGGAGAAGCTCCATGTAGGTTCAAGGGTCCTGGAATGCAGGCAAAGCCTGAACTACAGTGTGTGTTTGAGTGTGTGTATGTGTGTGTGTGTGTGTGTGTTTGAGTGTGTGTGTGCTGTAGCCCCTGGCTGTTTTCTCAGCGTTTTTTATCTGTCCAAGTGCTAACAGCTGCAGGCCTTTCACACTGTAGATAAACAGCAGCTTGATTAAGTTGATTCTCCTCATTTCACTCGTCTTCTTTTCCTTTTCCTCTAATCATTATTCATGGGAGCATGATTACCCTGAGATTACACGCTGTGTGTGGCCAAAGGTATTGGGACACCCAACTTTTCCAGCAAGATGCAGTTCTTCTCCAAACTGTAACACGGATTTTGAGAGACTTTCCCTTATTGTGAACAAGGAGACAAAACCTGTTCCAGCATGACAATGCCCCTGTGCATCAAGCTAGCTTCATGAAGATAAACTTTACATGTGTTGAAGTGGAAGATCTCCTGCTATAGAGCGCAAAACCTGCACTGCGCCCCAGGCCTCCTCACCTCACCTGCATCAGTAACTCCCTCATGGCTGAATTAATCTTCAATAAAAAATTGGAGCAAATGGGTATTTTCCTAACTTACAAATTAAAGCCCTCGACAGTCTCAGTCCACCGTTATGCACTTTTCTTTCCACGTGTTTCAGGATCATGAAGGTCACAGTCTAACTAACTTCTACACCCTAACCATAACCCTGATTGGTCCAATGTTGTGACATCACTACCTAAGTTTTTCTACAGAGGTCCTAATAGTATAGTTTCTTTCGGCTTCTCCCGTTAGGGGGCGCCGCAGCGGATCCTCCGCACGTTTGATTTGGCACATGTTTTTACGCTGGATGCCCTTCCTAACGCAACCCTCCCCAATTTATCCGGGCTTGGGACCGGCACTGAGAGTGGCTGGGGATGGTCCCCTGACCCGGTAATCAAACCCGGGTCACAGCGGTGGGAGCGCTGCGTCTTAACCACTAGACCACCAGGGGACCTCTACAGAGGTCCTAATAAACTGTTTTATTCACAGTAAAAGGGTTTGTGACCCGACCATGGAAAATTTAAACATTTATCAAATTAACCCCTTTAAGGAACTTGAAGTAGTTTAAACCTGATTCTCTATTTCATTTCAGCCCATGTAAGTCGTTACAGCTGCTTTCTGTCACAACGCTGAATGCTCCAAGGTCAAATAACAGATTTTTCTATGTAAACAGAGTCGTCACAATTGTCACAGCATGGAGAGGAATGAAAGCAAATCAAACAGCTTGCATAAGTGGGTTTTCTAAAAGGAGTACTCCTCTTTAACCGAGTCAAGAAAACGAATTGACTTGAAATGTGTCATGATTTTCAACAATAGCAAAAGTTTGCGATCGAGGGACACTTTGAGATGTGTTTCTGTTTGTGATGTGTTTGATTCAGACGCTCATATACACACATTCCATTCCACCTTTAGTCCCCATTTGCTCCTGTAATAACCTCGACTTTTCCGGAAAGATGTTCCAATAGATTGTGTCGAGATTTGTGCTCAAGTGTGCTAGTAAAGTCTGGAATTGATGTAGGTGAGGTGAGGAGGCCTGGGGTGCGGTCAGTGTCGATATTCATCCCAAAGGTATTTGAGAGAGTTGGAGCACTCTTGCAGAACCATGTAAAACAGATCTTCATGGAGCAGGTTTGGGTCTCCTAGTTCAAGAGAAGGGACAACGTAATGGTATCAAAAACATCCTTAAAATGTTTGTTGCTTAAAGTTTGTGGTAACAGTTAGTGAAAGATTTACATTCGTCAGGTTTCCTAATACTTTTGTCCATGGAGTATATGGATATAGATCATTAACATACAGTGCATCTGGAAAGTTTTTACAGATTCACTTCTAATCTAAAAATGGCTGTGCACTGACACTCCCCATCCACCCTGATGGAGGAGCTTGAGACGTTCTGCAAAGAAGAATGGGACAAACTGGCAAAAATAGGGGTCAAGCTTGTAGCATCAAACTCAAAAAGACTTGAGGCTGTAAATGGTGCCAAAGGAATTTTAACAAAGTATTGAACAATAATGTACATGTTTTTGTTTTTGTTGTTGTTGTTTTTTTATATATATAATTTTCAAAGATTTCAAACAAACTTCTTTCACATTGTCATTATGGGTTTTGTTTGTAGAATTTGGGGGAAAATAATTATTTAAATCCATTTTGGAATGAGAAAAGTGCTGGGAATACTTTACTGCTGGGAATACTGTAGCTAAGCATCCAAACCATGCATTCTGTCAGTGTTAACATTAGCCTGTTCTTTTTTTTCTTTTTTTTTTGCTCGAGCAGAGGAACTAGACTCGGTTAAACAAAACATGACATTCCCTCTAAACACGCTTGAGGCACGTTCAAACACGAGCATATGGTCTTCAGATGGCTGAGAGCAATACTTCTCTTGGGCTAAAGAGCGTCCCGTGATGAGAGTCGGTGATAGGCAAAGTACCTGGATCCGTTTCAGTTTTTACAAACACTCCACATGTGCACACCCACACCCACCCACACACACACACACACACACACTGCTTCATGCACCAAGGTTATGTTTTGACTGCTTGTCTAACGAGGAATGTATTCAGGTCAGACTACTGTACAGTTCAAAATCAATGAATAAATCTGATTTACTGTCTTGCATTCAGCATTAAGAAATATGTTACAGCTATAAAAATAGAACGTTATGTTTACTGCATTTGGCAGACACCCGTATCCAAAGCAATTTACATCTGAGCAGGTAAAGGCCTTGCTCCAGGGCCCAACAGCAGCAGCTTGGTGGTGCTGGGATTTGACCTTCCAATCCAGAGTCTAATGAATTAACCACTGAGCTACAGGTTAAATAATATAAATTGGGATCAGCAGAAAAAAAAAGTAGGCAGGAGAACAAGGAGATGCGGCAGCAGGTTAAGAGGGATGTGGCGAAAGCCAAGGAAAAGGCATATGAGGAGCTGTAGGAGAAGTTGAACACTAAGGAAGGAGAGAAGGATTTGTAGCGATTGGCCAGGCAGAGGGACCGAGCTGGGAAGGATGTGCTGCAAGTTAGAGCAGTAAAGGATGGAGAGGGAAATGTGTTGACTAGTGATTTTGAGCAGCTGATGAATGAGGAAAATGAGAGAGAGAAGGTTGAATGATGTGGAGTTGGTGAAGCAAGATGTGGAAAAGATTAGTCAGGAGGAAGCGACAGCATCGATTAAAAGGGTGAAGAGTGGAAAGTCGGTTGGACCAAATGACATACCGGTAGAAGTGTGGAGATGTTTAGGAGAGATGGCAGTGGAGTTTTTAATCAGGTTGTTGAACAGGATTTTGGAAGGTGAGAAGATGCCTGAGGAATGGAGAAGCAGTGTGCTGGTACTGATCTTTAGCATAAGGGAGATGTGCAGACCTGCAGTAACTACAGGGGTATTAAATTGATCAGTCACACCATGAAGGTATGGGAAAGAGTAGTGGAAGCCAGGTTGAGAGAAGAGGAGAACATCTGTGAGCTGCAGTATGGTTTCATGCCGAGGAAGAGCACCACAGATGCCTTATTTGCTTTGAGAATGTTGATGGAGAAGTATAGAGAAGGTCAGAAGGAGTTGTGTGTTTGTGGATTTGGAGAAAGCGTATGTCAGGGTGGAGAGAGGAGTTGTGGTATTGTATGAGGAAGTCAGTTCACAATGGACAATTTCTCAAAACAGCTTTAAAGCATTTAAGAGTTAAGGTGAGCATTTATCCCTGATGATCAGCCAATGGCGACTGTGGCAAAGAAAAACTCCCTTAGATGTTATGAGGAAGAAACCTTGAGAGGAACCAGACTCAAAAATGGAACCTCCTCCTTATTTGGGTGACATCAAGAGTGTGATTATAGTCTTTAAACAATACAGAACACTGGAGTGTGTGATTATAAGTAATGTTCTTTTTATAGTCTTATACAGTCAGTTGACATCGTGGAACCAGGAGCTACTGAGCAGCTCATAAAATAGATCAACATCTGAGATCATCACAGATTCAACACTAGCTTCTCCATGCCAGAAACCTTAAACACTCAAAGAGGTCCAGTGTCCAAACTCCACATGATGTTGGGTCTAATTGGCACTGGTACATCTCTAGATGGTTCTGGATGTTTGCAGGGTTGGCATCTGCTTCTTTAAAGGTCCATAATCTTTATGAGGCATTCTGGACAAACTGTAGCTTGTTTATTAATGTCTTGTCTTATTTTCAAAAGACAAGTTGCTGTCTAAAATAATGTGAGAAGTGTGGAGAAAAGTGGCAGAAGTGATTTGTGATAAAGGAAAGGAGGAAATGAAGGACAAGGAGGAGGTTTATGGATGTGGTGAGGGAATACATGTAGAGGACAGGAGGGTATGGAGATGGATGATATATATATATATATTACTCTATATATTTGAGGTACAAATATATAGAGTTCGGTACATAGATTTTTAATTAAAGAGTTTATTATTATTAACATTTGTGTACATTAACAGTTTACATTTTTAAAACAATGTTCAATAAAATGGCTGTTTTGTTAAATAATTTCTAATAATAAGATAAAAAATGTTATATATAACAATAATAATAATAAAAAATCTATTAAATTGGCACAAATTAAACTGATTAAATAAAGTAGTCATTACTATTACTACTGTTTCAGTGTCACGCTGGTAACAGGACCTCACGTCATATTAATAAATTCATACAAAAGAATTCTGTGACCCAATGAATGTATTCAGACTGAACAACCACCATGTAGAACACAAGCAGAGAAAAGATGATGATCAGCAACGTCTCTGTTCTCAGTCGTGTTTCCATCACTGACTCCCTCTGTCTCATCCACATTAACCCCCAGATTCTACATTTAATATTGAACTTTCTAAAGATATGATCTACATAACTGTTACTTACTTCAGCATACTTTAACATGTCTGTATTCCTTCCATCCTTCATTCATTCACTCCCTAAATATGTGGAATTGTCAGGATTTTCTCCTTTGATAATAAATTCTTGAAGCTGGACATAAAATGCGAGAGAATTTATATAGCTATCATTGGCGATGACCAGGAAGGGGTCACGGTTTTGTGCACATGAAAAACAACGCGCTACAAATCGTGTTTCCGGGACGGAGTGAGCAGCCACAGTGACACTGCGCTAACTCTACTTTCTTTTGTTATACCACTGGCAGTTTTGTGTATGTTTTCAAGTTTAATGATAATTTAAAATATATATATAAAAAAACAGTGACAATGCACTCAAAGTGCGAGGCGGAGAATATACAAACTTGTGGTCCGCCACTTTTTATGTTCCTGAAGGAACCCAGATTGTACTATAACTTTATTGCAACCGTAAAAAGGTTGCATTTTGTACACATATAAAAGCAGAAAACAGAAAGCCCTGTACTGAAAAAATTATTAAACCCCTATTTATATATATATACATTATATAAAATGATATAATTTAGAAACATCAACATCTGTTCCAGTTTCCATCCAACTCTTAAACACATGCAGGTCGATAGATTGCCCCTAGATATTTTTTTCTTTGGTTGTTTGTGTTTTTTTTTATCTATTTATTTTATTATTTTATGACTGGAACCATTTCCTTATAAACAGCCTCAAATCCATTGATATTCATTGCAGTCTTTTTTTTTTTTCGATTGAGGGGGTGCAATAACTTTTAAACTTATAACAAAACATCAAAAAACGCTATTTTGGAAATGTTTGCAAGGTAGCATATTTTTCTTAGCATGTTCATCAGGATCCACCACATTCCTGACTTACATTCCTGCTGAAGAGTCCTTTATTTAACCAAAAGGTTTGCTTAAAGACAGATAATTATCACAAATCTCATCCCAAGATCATCACACACATTAAATTGTCTCAGATCTGGTGCTGTAGGTCCCAACAGTCAGAATTAGAACGGACGAATATGGCTCAATCTAGAAGCCGAAACACGTCTTTACCATCAGATTGATGAAGGAGGCGTGGCTTAACGTTTGAGGGGGCGGAGTTGTAGTTGTTAGTAATTCGGTCGGTCCTTCAAATTTGTTTTGTACAAATATTGTTATTTTTTGTAACAGATTTATTCTGATATACTGAAAAATAAAGTATTTAACATCCTTGAACCTCCCCACATTTTGTATTGCCATAATCGCGTATTCTAATCTTAGATAAAAAGGGAAAATGGGTAGATCGTTTACAAACCAAAACATGTGAAAGTTGCAGTTGTATCCGCCCAACGAATGTCACAATAATTGCATGCAATTAAAGCGTCACCTGGTCTACTGAAAACTGTTCTAGGAAGAATAAGACTTCCTGGAAAACCTAAACAAACAAGTACATGAAGATCGAGCAGATTGAAGAACAAGTCCGGGCCAAAAGTACTGATTAGGGTTTGTGTGTGTGTGTTTGTGTGTGTGTTTGAATGCATACTTTTTTGCTAATCAAAATATCCCAAATGTATAAACATATATGAATAATAAAATAAATACGTGCTCTACCACGAGACGACTGAACTCAACGGCTGATGAGGGTAAAGGTGGGAGAGATGCGTACATTCTGGTGGCATCCCAATGTTTCGTACCACATGAATGCTTCTACATTTGCTGTATCACTATCAGTATTTGAAGATAAAAAAATCTGAAGTTGAACCATCATAAATTATAATACCTGCTGTCCTTCCGCCTCCTGCATACAGTTTTTTGATATGAATTATTAACTGCCAGATGATCTTTGGAACTCTTCAGCTATAAAATTAGCAGAACGTAGGCGACTTTTCATTCCAGCACCTCAGCATTCGGTTATCGCTGTACTGTGACTGTACGTGGTGTTCCCCTCGGTCTTCCACATGTTCCTAAACCCTTCCACTGTCCAATAATAGCACTACATTTACAGCAGTGGAGGGGTTAAGGGCCTTGCTCCGGAGGTGGACAGATCATTTCTCCAAACATTTAGCTGAAACACTTTGCCATGCCTTTTGTAAAACTTGCCAAAGGGGCTTCCTCAATAGTTGGAGATTTCTTCTGACTTTGTGATCCAGTTTATCCAATACATTAAAGAAATGGTTAAAAGTCATTTGTCGTTTGTAATGTTATCGTATGTTTATGTGTGATAACTTCCAGTGTTAGTAAAAATTAGCCATTGATGCTAACACTAGCTTATTTACAGTATTGTACCGTTGGTCAATGAGCGCCGCTGCTATTAAATAATTAAATAAATAAAATAAATAAATAAAGAGCAGTTTAATAGGATTTAGGTGCAGTGACTGGGAGGTTATTCTATTATAGATATAACTCCAGACGACTCTCTAAATAACGCTTAAAGATCTCGGACGTACGCTTCGGCTGATCGTCTTGTACGGTGAAGTCGGTTCCAATGAGCCGCAGTCCAGACGGAATCTTATCGTGTTGAAGTTTGGAATGTTTCTTTCCACTTTCCGGAATAAGTCTTAAAACTTTCCTGGTCCAAAACCATTTCGCTTTCACCTCCATGTTTGACTGTGGGGGTGAGGGAGTCTTATCATATCTTCTCTCTCTTCTGTTAGAGCCAAAAATGGCCTTCACAGAACTTTCTCGAAGTCATCCACTGTCCAGTTCTGCATGTGTCTGCAAGATTAGGTTTTTTTTTAACTTCTAACAGTTTGTAAGTGCCTTTTGGGACTGTATATGTATGTATTTATACACACACCATGGTCTGTCTAAAAGATTAGATTCTGATCAGCTGGAAGCTGCAGTATTTACTTTGGAAGCACATCCTTTCCGGTGTGATATTTCTGCACTTACAGCAACAGCTGTCATCTCTGCAACACGTCTCTGTGGCATTACCTCATTCCATACTTACCTCTTTATCACATCCTGATGCAGAGTTTGTAGTCATATGACCTCTCGCGGGGAAAACACATGAAAACAGAGGCTCCCATTGTCCCGGCACGGATTAGTCTTGTCAACAGCGTGTTTGCATTCACTCATCTAGAACCCACAGGAAGCTCTTTAATTGTAAACGCTGCCTTTGCATGTCCTCGTCTCGGTAATTGAAGGCTTGGTGCCGGTCGTAAAGTTGTTTATCATGTCAGAGCCTCGAGGTTCGAGGCGACGGATTAAGAACACAAATGCGGCCTGATAGCAGAGACAAAAAAACTAAACAGAGCCGACAAACATCTGAAATGTATTAGTGCGTAGAAAGAAAAAGAACATGAAGAGGTTTCGTGTGTGTCTATAAAGAAAAAGTGGTGCTGAGCCTGAAGATTTATTAAGTGCAGGAAATGATCCTTGGCCAATTTTTTGGTCCTGGAGCACAGCTTTTTGTTTAAACGCTCGGCTGCTGGAGGGAATTTTTAATGCGCTGCTTTAAAACTGACGGATGAAAAGAAAAAATCTGCTCCAGTTTTTTTTTTTCTTTTTTCCATGACGACTTTGGGAATGGGGACACGGTGATGCTGTGGGTGCTGCTTTTGCATTGATCCTGGAAGACTGAATTAGTGCAAGAACATTCAATATATCGATCGATGCGTAGGAAGCGATGCGATGCGACAAATCCGGTCAATAGGTGTCGTCGTTTCTATTTGAGGTCAACCGATTCATCGGTTTTGGATATAAATCGGCACCAGACGTTAATTGCAGCTATCGGCAAAAATCCATACTGATAGTTTTTCCGTCTTTCGGTCAGCTGTCATTACAAGAGCGGACCCTAGAGGCAAATTTGTTTGTTTGGTTTTACACGTAAGACTGTGCGCTGAACAGAGAGCGCTATATTATATATTATCTATAATTTATTCATCATATAATTCTATTTATTAATTAGTATTTTCATATTTATTACCTTTAGCACATTTTCATGATTCGGTACTGTTTTTTTGTTAAATTCTTTGGCCAATCTAAGTATCCCTTATCAGTCGACCTTTAGTTTCCATAGTAACGACTTACACAGGAAATTATTGCTAGTCTTTACATAATCTTAACATGCTAACGTGTGTAGAGTTTACGGAAGGAGTCTCCAGTGTCAGTGAGTACGGATTCAGATACGAGGAACGGTTTATAATTTCTCGTTTGCCAACAAATTTTTACTCCACTCCACATTACTTCTAATATAATGGATAATTTTTCGACATCAGAACATCCGTCACATGTCACTGAATCTTCTCCTGCTGTGTTTTTTTTCTGTGTCGTGTGTAAATTGTTTACCCGTGTTTAAGGCTGGAAGGATCAAATGACCATGTTTTGACCAAGTGTTGTTTGTTTCCCACAGCATTCCTTCATTCCCCTTATCAGCCGGTGTACACGGCCACCAAACACGGCGTGATCGGCTTCTCCAGATCGCTGGCGGTGAGTGAATCTAGCACTTTCGCTTGCTCAGCATCCTGACCCTCATACAGAGCATGGAATACAATCTACACACCAATTATTAACATAAATCAGCTAGATGATGTACTATAGGGTGGTATTTCAGCAAAATCTTTTATCAAGCCCTTGTTGATTTGAGCTATTTCCTGTCTGAGGGAATCCAGGGTTCGTCTGAGGGAACCATTTTAGGGTTCGCGCCGTTACCATATTTGGGCAAATGTGCTAAATTAGATCCTTGGGGGAGTAAGGAATGATGTGCACTTCAGGAGAAAATGCAGAAATGATAGCGATCTAATGCCATATAAGACACAGCTTATTTGGTGCAAAAATGTCAAGCCTAAAATATATAGCAAAGTATTTCTTATTGCTAGTTTTATGATTGCTAGCTTTATCATTGCTACTTTGCTGGCTAATGAAATTATTATATAGCGTTGCATTGCAATCTTTCATTATTTTATGTTGTTTAAAAGCCCAGACACCACCAGATTTGATACAGTTCACTCCCACGTTCATTGTTTACTCGATTCATTAGGCCGAGTCGTAGAAATTCCACTTTTCGCGTCCCCCTCCCCCGCTCTCGTCCTGCAAGTGGCCACTTGTTTGATGCAGCCGTTCCTCGTTTTCTGAGCCGGGCCTGAAGAGAAGTCCCCTGGCCAAGACGTATGTGTATGCGGCTGTTAACAATCGTTTTCCCAGCCACCAAATGTAATCACTCACCAGGATGTTGCTATCCAAGTGCTGTGTTTTTTATGTCTTTATGCAAGTGTTTTTTATGCAATATTTTTGCTTTACTCTCCACCATATATGTAACTTTCCATTTTATCTGTAACTTGACACCATATCTGGATATCATTACATTATCTCAAACTCTCCACCATATCTGTAACTATCCACCACATCTGTAACTCTCCACCTCTCCACCACATCTGTAACTCTCCACCACATCTGTAACTCTCCACCACATCTGTAACTCCCCACCATATCTATAACTCCCCACCATATCTATGACTTCCCACCATATCTGAAACTCTCCACCCCATCTGTAACTCTCCACCTCTCCACCACATCTGTAACTCTCCACCACATCTGTAACTCTCCACCATATCTATAACTCCCCACCATATCTATGACTTCCCACCATATCTGAAACTCTCCACCACATCTGTAACTCTCCACCATATCTATAACTCCCCACCATATCTATACCTCTCCACCACATCTGTAACTCTCCACCTCTCCACCACATCTGTAACTCTCCACCACATCTGTAACTCTCCACCACATCTTTAACTCTTCACCACATCTGTAACTCTCCACCATATCTGTAACTTTCCACCACATCTGTAACTCTCCGCCATATCTGTAACTCTCCACCACATCTGTAACTCTCCACCACATCTGTAACTCTCCACCATATCTGTAACTCTCCACCACATCTGTAACTCTCCACCACATCTGTAACTCTCCACCATATCTGTAACTTTCCACCACATCTGTAACTCTCCACCACATCTGTAACTCTTCACCACATCTGTAACTCTCCACCATATCTATAACTCCCCACCATATCTATGACTTCCCACCATATCTGTAACTCTCCACCACATCTGTAACTCTCCACCACATCTGTAACTCTCCACCTCTCCACCACATCTATAACTCTCCACCATATATGTAACTCTCCACCACATCTGTAACTCTCCACCTCTCCACCACATCTATAACTCTCCACCATATATGTAACTCTCCACCACATCTGTAACTCTTCACCACATCTTTAACTCTCCACCATATCTGTAACTCTTCACCACATCTGTAACTCTCCACCATATCTGTAACTCTCCACCACATCTATAACTCTCCACCACATCTGTAACTCTCCACCATATCTATTACTCCCCACCATATCTATGACTTCCCACCATATCTGTAACTCTCCACCACATCTGTAACTCTCCACCACATCTGTAACTCTCCACCTCTCCACCACATCTATAACTCTCCACCATATATGTAACTCTCCACCACATCTGTAACTCTCCACCTCTCCACCACATCTATAACTCTCCACCATATATGTAACTCTCCACCATATCTATGACTTCCCACCATATCTGTAACTCTCCACCTCTCCACCACATCTATAACTCTCCACCATATCTGTAACTCTCCACCACATCTGTAACTCTTCACCACATCTTTAACTCTCCACCATATCTGTAACTCTTCACCACATCTGTAACTCTCCACCATATCTGTAACTCTCCACCACATCTATAACTCTCCACCACATCTGTAACTCTCCACCATATCTATGACTTCCCACCATATCTGTAACTCTCCACCTCTCCACCACATCTATAACTCTCCACCATATCTGTAACTCTCCACCACATCTGTCACTCTCCACCATATCTGTAACTCTCCACCACATTTGTAACTCTCCACCATATCTGTAACTTTCCACCATATTGGTAACTCTCCACCATATTGGTAACTCTCCACCACATCTGTAACTCTACCATATTGGTAACTCTTCACCACATCGGTAACTCTCCACCATATCTATAACTCTCCACCATATCTGTAACTCTCTACCATATCTGTAACTATTGGCCAACAAATCGCATGATAAGAGTAATATGTTGAAGTCTAGTGAAAAATGTTGGACAAGTCACCAAGTTGAAAAGTGAGTCCTTCAAGTTGGGAAATGCTCCAAGCCACTGTGCTTTATCACACACACACACACACACACACACACACACACACACACACACACACACACACACACACACACACACACACACACCGATTACAGATCCAGAATGTTGACTCACTGTTTGTGCTATGTGTGCACTCAGATTGAACTTTTTTGTCGTTGTGGGCAGGACGCGTCGGAGCATTGCAACTACGGAGTGAGGATTAATGTCCTGTGTCCAGCCTTCGTGGACACGCAGCTCCTCCTTAGCGTCGAGCGTGAAGAAACCATGGGAAAATTCATTAAATACAAAGACGATTTAAAGCAGAAGATGGACAAGTTTGGGGTTTTGAAGTGAGTATTTGAATAATTTGCAGAATGTGTTTCATTTAATGATGCAAAACTGTCCACATTTCAATTCATAAATTACTAGAGGGATCAATGGAAGAGTGGTGGAGATGGAGGGATAAGTGATGCACTGGTGGAGAATGAAGGGATCATTGAAACAGTGGTGGAGGAAGGAGGGATCAGTGGAGGTGTGATAGGGGTTGGAGGGATCAGTAGGGTGGTGCTAGAGGATGAAGGGGCCAGTGGAGGAGTGGTAGAAGATGGAGGGATCAGTGGAGCAGTGGTGGAAATTAGAGCGATTAGTGGAGCACTGGTGGAAAATGGGAGGATCAGTGCTATAAGATAGAGGGATTAGTGGAAGAGTGGTGGAGATAGAGGAATGAGTAATGCAGTGGTGGAAAACGGCGAGATCAGTGGAGGAGGGGTGGAGGATGGAGGGATCAGTGGAGCAGTGGTAGAGGATGGAAGGATCAGTGCAGCAGTGGTAAAGGAAGGAAGGATCAGTGGAGCACTGGTAGTGGATGAAAGGATCAGTGGAGCAGTGGTAAAGGAAGGAAGGAACAGAGGAGCAGTGGTAGAGGATGGAAGGATCAGTGGAGCACTGGTAGTGGATGGAAGGAACAGTGGAGCAGTAGTAGGGAATGAAAGGATCAGTAGAGCAGTGGTAAAGGAAGGAAGGAACAGAGGAGCAGTGGTAGAGAATGGAAGGATCAGTGGAGCATAGTGAGAAAAAGGTGCTGAAAGGTTTGGTTTTATAGACTTGCTTCATTCCCGATCAATTTGAGAGGTCAAACATCTCATCATCATAGGTAGATCTTTCAGGAGTGAGTTGCAGAAGACCAATCTTGGGATGACGAAGAAC
Source organism: Silurus asotus (assembly GCA_024362625.1). Classification (NCBI taxonomy): domain Eukaryota; kingdom Metazoa; phylum Chordata; class Actinopteri; order Siluriformes; family Siluridae; genus Silurus; species Silurus asotus. Next base: position 4,392,111 of record MU551567.1, on the reverse strand, counting down.
TGAAGAAGTACCTGTAAAACCCAGTGTAGCTAAATAATGGACGAATTTGACTAGAATCGTAATGGAAAATAAATGGACATGATCATGTCATATTGCCAGATTGTGTGAAGAAATGTTGAAGGTTGCCTGCAGTGTCCGAAGTTAAACTCACAGAGATGTCTATAAAGTTCACAAGATCTTGAAGTGGAAATCAATTACCTGGTGATTTACAGTTCAGTAGTTCTGCAGTCTTTCATACACAAAGTATGGTGCATGCATTCCTCCAGCAGTACGTCATGTTCACGCTCGAGCAGAACATTTGCCATTATCTTAATGCAACTGCTCTTGTTTCTGTCAAAGGAACTTGTTTTTAACAATGCTTAGTGACTCATTGGGATACGGCAATAATAAAGCAGTCACTCGCCAGGAAACGAAACGCCTTCTTAATTGTGCGCTCGTTGTAATGTTTATCCATCATCAGCGAGATCTCACTGCAAATCTTGCAGGGTTTAATGTCCTTAAGAAACACTTTTAAGAAAACAATTTTCAGCTGCTGGTGCTGAAGTGCCGTTCAACTGCCTACGTACTGTACAAGAAACAGCAAAACACTGAAGTACTCGTATTTCATTAAAATAGGGTAGAGAGTGCCTCAAGTGGGGATGAAGTGACCTACAGGGCAGAAACCTGTTCTGCAGACTGATGACTGATAATGTTGGTCAGATGGCAGCCTGGTGATCTGATCTGGTTTTGGATCACTCTAGTCTAAAGTGATTTCTTTGAGCTTGTGATTATAAAGGAGTTCCTCAAGGCTGGGTCCTAAAACCGTTAAATTACAGACTCATTCTCTTTTATCGAGGCTCACCAGCAAATTTATAATATGTACAGATTTCACTTTGACATGAGGTCAAGTAGATCTATAGAAAAGTGGGATATTCCTGCGATTTTTTCAAAAAGTCAGTAGTTGAATTTAATGTGTTGGCAACAGGAACAATGGACAAGTTCTGTGTGACTAACTGGTGTCTAAAAGACCATTTCTGATTGGTCCGAGCATCTCTAAAATAGCAGGGCTTGTGGAACAGATGGAGGGCTAGAAGAAGTCCTGTATAACTGAAAGTCTTTTTTCTTTCTTTCTTTCTTTCTTTCTTTCTTTCTTAATTTATTTATTTATTTATTTATTTATTTGTAATAAATACATATTGTGCATTTCTTTTAACAAAATGTATTTATTTAAAACATAAAAATGAATGTTTATGAATGTGGGAGTTCCATTTATTTATACATTTATTTGGTTGTTTTTTTTATTGATTGATTGGTTGATTGATTAATTGTTATATTCCTTTGGCATAATGCACGTTTTTATTTGTCCAATTTCTCAATTCATCTCAGGAAGAATTTTTTTGTCTCTCTTTTTTTATTGACATTGACATTTTAATGCAAGTTCATGGTTAAAATATTTTCCGGGTTTTTTTTAGAATAATTTTTTTTACAAATTATTTCCTCTTTGTTGGCACATTCATGGGTTTTATTGTTTACATGTGATTCCGTGATGGAGAAACGTCCCAAATGAAACATTTGAAATTTTATATTCTCCAATACCACATACACTTCTGATTTAAAGGTCACAAGTTCAAATCCCAACACTGCCAAGCTGCAAGGCCCTTGGTCAAGGCTCTTGATCCTCAGCTGCTTGATTGTATTAAATAAGTCGCTCTGGATAAGGACGTCTGCCAAAAGCCATGAATGTACTGTCATTTATCCTGTGTGTGTGTGTGTGTGTGTGTGTGTGTGTGTGTGTGTTCTAGGCCATCTCTGATCGCAGAGGGAATGATGCGCCTTATAACAGACGAGAGCCTCAACGGAGCCGTGATGAAGATCACCTGCTCTAAAGGGATTCACTTCCACGTGTACGAGCCTCTGTCAGCCTGAACCAGCACTTAATCAGCTGCTCTCTCGGCTCAGGGCTCTTATTCAGCAGCTTGTCCAGACTGGTCTCCAGAACAATCCGAGATCAGCACAGATGTGCCCGGGATTCCTGAAGACGTTGGCTGTTGCAAACACAAAGAATGAGTTAAGACACATCAGGCGGAATGTTTTACACGGTCGAAGGAAACCCACTGCTTACGGATCGTGAAATTGCGGTGTATTTACACAAAGTGAAGCAGAACAGCGTTTGTTGTGTGATTTGTGATTTACAGATAAATACACTATATGGACAAAGGTTTAGGAACACCTGACTGTAAAATTATGTGCTTTTTGAAATATTCCATATTTAGTCTCCATTCCACTTTCACTCTAGATTTTGAAGGGCACCTGTGGAGATTTAAAATGAGAACGCCTGAGGTGCAGTTCCAGTTCATTCCAAAAGTTTAATAAGCTTGATGGCGGAGCTCTATTGAAGGAGATCTTCCACTCCAACCCATGTAAAGCAAATCTTCATGGAGCTGGATTTGTGCAAAGGCATCTTCATGCTGGAACAGGTTTTGGTCTCCTAGCTCAAGTGAAGAGACAATTCAATGCTACAGCATCCAAAGACTTACAATCGTGTGCCTCCAAGTTTGTGGTACCATTTTGGAGAAAAACCACATATGGCTAGGAAAGTCAGGTGTCCCAACATTTTTGTCCATGTAGTATAGATCTGTTTTTTTTTCTTCGCTTTTGTGTGATTGTTGTGTATTGAGCACGATTGAAGCCAAGTTTATTATGAATCTTAAAAAAAAAAACAAATCTGTAATTGCTTTTATTATATTTATTATCTACTTTTATTCCTGCTATAATCGACAGTGGAAATCCTTCTTTATTATATGATTTTATCAAATCGTGATGTTCCTTTTTAGAGTGTAAGGTGTGCTAGTAAATATGCCTCCTATATGGAGTTTTAAAATGAAATTGGAAAATAAAGAAATAAATACACAAACTAAATAAAAAATAATAAATACACAACCAAGTTCACTGTTTATGTTTCAATTTGGTTCCATTAGAGCACTTTTAACAACGCACATTGTCTCAAAGCAGCTTCACAGAAATAACGTGGTCATAAAGTTGTATAAATGCACTTTAAGTTTGTTCTTTATGATTTAGTTTATCTCTAATGAGCGATCCAGTGGTGACTGCGGCAAGAAAGAAACTCCCTGAGATGGTAGAAGAAACCTTGAGAGTTCCATCATTGTTGAAAAATTGCATACTGCATTATTTTAGATAAAATTATAATCTTTCTCCAGTGGAATGAAAAAGTCTTGGAAATGACAATTTTATTTTGTTAATAAAGAAAAAAAAAACAAGATAGCAAATCATTTTAAACCATTCTGAAACTCCTATCCTGATACAAATATTTCAGATATTTTACTATCACTATAGTAATACAGGCTCTGCCACAATTGTTTGAACCACTAAAAAAAAAAATATTAGAGTGACATATCAAACTTATGATGGCGTTTTAGTGCCACGTAAAAAAAAAAGAGAATAAAGTCAAACTTACAAGAATAAAGTTGTAATATTTTGAAAATAATATTTTGAGAATAAAGTCAAATTTACGAGAATAAAGTCGTAATATTGGGAGAATAAAGTCAAATTTACAAGAATAAAGTCGTAATATTGGGAGAATAAAGTCAAATTTACGAGAATAAAGTCGTAATATTTTAAGAATAATATTTTGAGAATAAAGTCAAATTTACGAGAATAAAGTCGTAATATTGGGAGAATAAAGTCACATTTACGAGAATAAAGTCGTAATATTTTGAAAATAATATTTTGAGAACAAAGTCAAACTTAAAAGAATAAAGTCGTAATGTTTCAGCCCAGGACCCCAGCTGGCAACATCGGAGATGTCGAGCACATCGGTGTCCAACTCCTTCAGGGTTGATCATCATCCTCGTAGTCTCTTGGGAATCAACATCTCCTGTTAGAATAGCCTGCAGATGTAACCATCGATATCCTTGGTGTCACATTTCAGACTGCACAAAAGAGGTCATTTTCTCAATGTAGGTTTGATTTGTTTTTCTTCTCAATCAATTAACTTTTCTACAGAACCGCTGCAGTGTTCGTTTACTAATTATAACTCCACATGGATGCACCAAAAGACAAAAAATTCCCTTATTGCCAAATCCGAACCTTAAGTGAGATTTAACTAAATCCTTCACGTCCATTTTTATGCAAAAAACGCAATTCTGCACTTTGAACTTGTATTGCTTCAACTTTGTTCTTAAAATTTTTCCTTTATTCTTGTAATTTTGACTTGGCCCTAAAATGCTGTTGTGATGAGTCATCATCCTTTAACCAATCAAAATTCGACAGCATATTAACAAGTATGTTCCAGAAATTGTTACAATCCTTGAAAAAGTCCCTGAAGTTCAGATCTGTCAATATGTAAAAGTCACCTTCCTCTAGTATATTGTTGCTGCGTCATTCCCATTTGCATACCGAAACCTGATTGGCAGTTATATTTTATGATGCAATAACGTTATTGCCTGGATTTTTTTCTTACTTTTCCAGAATCTGGTACAATCATTAAGTACTGGCTTTTCAGGAAATATTTGAAGACTTCAAATGTGACAGCGAGGCGTAAAATTATGCGTCACGGTGTTTATTGTGATCGAGGAATAAAATTCGTCTGATTTTATTACTTCTTACACTCTTAAAGAATCAAAAAAACGATGGGAAAATCTGGCATGGATTTAGAGACATGGAGTGTATATCAGGTCTAACATTCATAAATGATGTCAGAAACACACACTCTCTCTCTCACACACACACACACCGTCTCTATAAAATGTTTCCCCACTCCTGTGTTTATGTGTTCAGCCACCTAAACACACACATGCACACGATTCAGTGCACTTAAACACCTTTTTATTCTGCTTTATGTCCCGGAGCTGCAAGCTGACGGCTTTAAACATGCCGAGTGACTGACCGTGTTTAGGCAGAACAGCCGGTTTTACTCGTAAACATTCTTCCTGGGTGGTAAATGATCAATTTCAGGCCACATGTGCCTTTAATTGTGGAATAAACAAAGAAAATAAAAGTTAGAAAAGCTAGCAAAACAACTTTCCTCAGAAAGGGAAAAAAAACTGCTGAATCATGTTAGATACACTGAATAGACAAAAGTTTTATAGACCATACGTTTTATATATATATAAATATATATATACTTTTTAATCATCCCATTCCAGAAATAGTCCCCATTTATCCTTATAATGAGCTCCACTTTTCTGGGAAGATGTTCCACTAGACTTTAGAGTGTGTTTATGGAGATTTGGAGATATAGATTCATCCCTAAAGTCAGTTCCTGATGTAGGTGAGATGATGTGAGGAGGCCTTGAGTGCAGCCAGTGTTCACATTCATCCCAATGGTGTTCAATGCATTAGTGCTGTGATCAAAGCTGCATAACAGGAGATCTTTAACTCCAACACCCCCATGTAAAGCATATCTTCATGGAGCTGGCTTTGCACACAAGGGCATTGTCATGCTGGAATAGGGTTGTGTCTCCTAGTTCAAATAAATAGAAAATATACTTCTACAGCATCTGTGTGCTCTATGTTTGTGGTTACAGTTTGAGGAACATGGCTGGAAAAGTCAGCTGTGTTATATATATATAGCATGTAATATATATATGACTCATCACAGTTAGCTTGCTAGTTTGTTGCTACCAAAGGACAAACATGGAGGGCTTCCATCTTTTTTTTTACCTCACTTACCTACACTTTTGTATCTTGAACAAATACAGGGCAAGATACAAAGACTCTAGGTGGAAAGTTCTGACTTTCCACCTACTATGAGAAAAGTCAGCAGAATTAGCATAACTAGCATGGGGAAATTGGGCTTTAAAAGATGTTGAAGGTGAGTTCATGTGATCTCCAAAGGAGGAAAGAATCATACATAAAAAGTTCTTCTGATTTCTTTGCCAAAACCCAATTTCCAAGGTGTTGATACGTGAACAAAACGTTTTATTTAACAGTCTTTCACTCATCATTAAAAAGCTTGAACCCAATAATGGGTCATGTGATGTGCCTTCCCAGTTAACCCCAGGTATAAACAGGAAACTGGCAGAAGAAAGGAAGCATGTGGAAAGCAGTTTGCGTTACAGGTTTAGACAATGCGATACATGATTACATAAAGACACGGCTGTGGAATTTGCTCACGTCACGGTGCGAAAGCGTGTAATGAGAGGGTTCGCGTGACACGCTGGGTATGAAAGCTTTTCACACGAGCACTTTTACATGTGTGTACCTTCATGTACAAAATGCAAACACGTGCATGATGTCCAAAGAGAAAGCTTTCACACTCGTATGATCCCTGAGGCTGAAGAGGGTGTGGACAAGTGAGAACACATGATAAGAATGTGTAGGTTGTGCTGCCGGCTGTCATGCGCCTGTGCCGAAAGATTAAGATCTCAACTTATCTGCGATCTGAACGATCGAGGATTCACTCAGTAAAAGTCACAACACACCAGCAATGGCAGCGCATTAAACATCAGCACTGAGAGGAACCTCAACTGCTCAGCTTTGGGCTTCAACTGAACACGGATATTAGTGCAAGAAGTTTCCTAAACAAATAATAAACAAATTATCTCTTTTAGATTTACCTGTTAAAATTCATTATAATAGATGATCACAAGGCAGCAGGAGCTCAGGGGTTCAGGCTTTGGATCAAACGAGAACCCAGTTCCACCAATACCACTACCACTAAGCTGCTACTGCTGGGCCCTTGAGCAAGGCCCTTAACCCTCAACTGTTCAGTTGTCTGAATCAGGGCATCTGCCAAATGCCATAAATGTAACCTCGACATAATGACAACAACATCAACAACAATAGTAATAATAATAATAATAATAGACTTATTTGTACTGTTGCCCAAAAATTAAGAAATTTTAATCAAAATACAAGACCAAACAACATTAAACAAAAAAACAGCACACCACAACAAAACAATAACAAAAAAATTAAACATCAAAAACACAGCAATACAAAACACAGCAATATAAAACAAAACAACACAACAAATCAAAACGACAGACAAAAGTAAACCAAAACAGCAAAACAAAACATCATACCTCACCACACCGCACCACAACAAGACAAACAATACACCACAACAAAACAAAATTACACAGAACAGCTAATCAAAATGAAACCGCAAAACAAAAAAAAATTGCAAAGCAAACGATACACTGCAACAAACAAAACACACGACAGCTACACAAAACATGGCAATACAAAACAAAACAACAAAACAAATAGACACAACAGTAGAACAAAACATAAGTTAAAAAAAAAACACAGCAAAAAAATTCAAATCAAAATAACACAAAAAAAGCTAAACGAAAAACAACGTTAAAACAAAACACGGCAAAACAAAATACCACGCAACAAAAAAACAAAAAAGCACACCACAACAAAACACAACAATACACCAAAAACAGCAAAACAAACAGACACACAGAAACAAAACAAAACATCATAATACAAAATGAGACACCAAAACAAATAGTCACACCACAACAAAACACATCAAAACAACACACAACAGCCGGAAAAAAAAAAAAAAAACTAAACAAAACAAAAACGTTGTAAGAAAAAAAACACAACATAAAAATACACACAACAGCAAAACAAATCTACTCACAGGAGCAAAACAAAACAGAAAATATTTACCGTATTTACATTTCAATTAATTATTTTGACATTATTCTGAAAAATATGCAGCATTAAGAATTTCTTTGAAAGTTTTGTGTACGACTACCACAGTTTGTTGTTTTAGATTTTGTTAAAATTCTGGATTCTAATTGGCCAGAAGGCATGGATTTGTTTTCTATAACAGCAGTATTCTGACAGTTGTGCTGCAGCAAATCACAGTGATTATGAATTGTTCTTGTGACACCTGAAGTTCAGGGAAAGATTACAAATCAGCTGCAATTCCTAACAAGGGAAACATTGTGTTCTTATCAGGGTGAGTTTGATAGGGAGGAGATTATTAGTCACTCAGTAATTCACATAACGTACACGTAGAGTCATCAGTTTGACCGGGGTTGGATGTATCGTTATCATAATAACTGACTACAGCAGAAGAATCCAGGGCAGGAATAAAGTGGTTTGAGTACCAGGGACATATTAACAAAGGTCACATGACTCCATGAATCACTCATGCTCTGAGATCTTAACTAATATTATGGTTGTGGTGTTGTGTGGTGTGGTTTGGTGATGTGATGTGTGCTGTGATGAAGGGTGAGGAGGCCTCCGGGTGCAGTCTGCGTTCCAATTCATCCTAATAGGGTTGAGGTCAGAGCTATAACAGGCCAATCAGGATCTTCCACTCCAACCGATGTGAACCACACACTGCAAAAAATAACTGTCTAAAAATTCAATATTAAAATTGATAGGTGCAAAAATATTAATGCACCACAAATGACCAACATTCTGACTGTTGTGAAAGTACAGCTTCGAGACGTCTACAGTAAGTAGAACTGCTTCTTCTAGACGTCTACAGTAAGTAGAACTGCTTCTTCTAGACGTCTACAGTAAGTAGAACTGCTTCAAGACGTCTACAATAAGTAGAACTGCTTCTAGACGTCTGCAGAAAGTAGAACTGCTTTGAGACATCTACAGTAAGTGGAACTACTTTGAGACGTCTACAGTAAGTGGAACTGCTTCAGGACGTCTACAGTAAGTAGAACTGCTTCTAGACTTCTACAGTAAGTGGAACTGCATCTTGACTTCTACAGTAAGTAGAACTGCTTCTAGACATCTACAGTAAGTGGAACTGCTTCTAGACTTCTACAGTAAGTAGAACTGCTTCTAGACGTCTACAGTAGGTGGAACTGCTTCAGGACGTCTACAGTAAGTGGAACTGCTTCTGGATGTCTACAGTAAGTAGAACTGCTTCTAGACATCTACAGTAAGCAGCTTTTTCCACTATCGTGGATCAATTCATTGTTCTTGACAAATCGGTTTCAGTTACGTGGTTACGTGGGTCCACCTGATGGACCACCAAATTCATTGCTATGCCATGTTTTCTCAAGACATTCCGCATGTATATGACTCTTATGGTCTATACAACATTTGTCTATATAGTGTATCTAACATGATTTAGCATAGAAAGTTTGCTATTTTTTTACTTTTAGGACAGAAACAAAACAAAACAAAAGTCATTTTGCTAGCTTTTCTATCTTCTAGATAAGGGGTCTCCGATCTTTTCCAGAAAGGGCCAGGTTTTCATTCCAACCCATCAGTGGTCACACCTGATAGTCATTGAAAATGAAGATCATTAGATTTGGTCAGGTAGAATTTGGTGTGGACTTGCTTGGTTGGAATGAAAACCTGCACCCACACTGGCCCTTTCTGGAAAAGTTTGGAGACCCCTGTTCTAGATTATAGATTTATCATTCAATTAAAAGCAGATGTGGCCTGAAATCGATCTTTCACCACCCAGGAAGAATGAGATTATGAGTAAAACCAATATTATTAACAGAGGTATTTTAGTATTTTGCATTTTAGTGTCTTTGGAATCTGTGGGCAGCTCGACTGATACTTGTTGGTTAAAATCTACACAACCATTGGCAAACTGCACAATAACATTTTTTACAGCATTCATATCTAAAACCTGATAACTGTCAAAAAACAGACATTTTTAATATACTGAGTGGAATTTTTCCTTATTTTTTTTATCAGTGGTGGACGAGGTATTTGATTAAAGATAAACTTATTAAAATATGGCTCCAGTAAATATAAAAATGCTCCCATTTAAACTTTCAGTTGAATAAATGTACAAAAGTATTTACCTTTAAATGTAAAGAAGTATCCAAAGTACTATGATTTATTATAGCTATAATGTTCCTATTATCACTTTGCTTAATCAACTCAGTTTATGTGAAAAGACTCTCAGCACACTGATCTATTAATAGAATTATATTAATGACTCAAACACTGATTAATTTCTATTACAATCCTCATGAACCCAAAACCTACATCAAAAAAATTGCACACAAGTTCACAGGTGTTGTGGGTTGAGTTCGAGTCTGGAGTTTTTTCCATCATTTATTCCTCTCTAGATGTTCTGTTTGTTGTTGAACTGATGCTGAACTGTACATTGGTGATCAGTTTGAACCTGATTTCACAAAATGTGAGTAAAAAGTCAAATATTTGACTTTGAAATGTAGTGAGGTTACATTAAAAGTCTCCCAAATAGAAATACTTCAGTAAAGTACATATAAGTTAAAAAGCTACTTAAGAACAGTAACAAATTACATTTACTTCATCACTGTTCACTGTTATTCATACAAAGACATTACGAAATAGATATACATATACATGACAGAATAGATAATAACATTAGGTCTGCAAAATGACGTTCCTTCACAGTATATGTAGAAAGCAGATGTTCGTTAAAACTCAACATCACTATGTGCTTCACAAAGCGCAACGCTGTTCAATCCGAAACGAAAACTTTAAAATATGTCCCACGTGAGCCAAAAGTAACAGCACATGACTGTCAGCAGCTGTATAACGAGTTCCCAGAAAACTTTGCATGACCCATGATTGTGTACATTGTCTACATCCTTGGGACACACTAAGGACGTTGAAAAGCAACACAGGCGAGAGTAGAGATTGGCACGGAAATGTGGAGTTCATATATTCATTATGATCTCAGGAGGGAAACGCAAACACAATGTCCTGCTTTTAGTGAAAACACACAAGCCGTGGAAAGCTTCCGGTGTGTTCTGTGTGTTATATAAGAGTGCGTCTGCATCACGCTGCCTTTACAGCTCCTCAGGCTTTGCACAATTTCGATATATTTTAGACACAGGTCTATCTTAATTTCGCCTGTTTACATACTTGTCTATTTTCTTTCTTTTTTTTTTTTTTTTTTTATCTGGCCACAATTTGCTCATTTTTTTTTTTTTTTTTTTTTTTTATATCTGGCCACAATTTGCTCACCTGAAATCAACTGTTTTATAAGCAGCATTTTTGTGGCTATAGACAGGAAGTAATTTTAGTTTTTTTAATTCTATATCAAAGCCCGGACTCACGTTTTCAGCTGCTGTGTAGTGTGTAAAAAAATGTCCTTGTGGGTTTATACTGTCTGTTTTCCCTCACAAATTTTTATTCAGACATGAGATTCCCAAAATATGTTCCTATGAAGGGAAAATTAAATAGAATTTGATTGAGGTCCTTAGGCTGAAAATAAACGTTGCAATAAACGATTATTACACTAAAATTAGTTGCCATGGATTTCTCTCATTTATGTTCAATATAATAAAAAATTAATAAATAAATAGAAAATATGACTCTGTAATTTAAGAAAGTCCCAAAAGGAAATGAATTGATATAATTTTTAATTTTATATTTTTAATTATCAGGACTTAATTTTCTCGTAATCTCGGCATAACATTGTTTCCTCATGATCAGTATTACATTTTTCGGTGTATTCGGATTAAGAGCATGTTTCAGAGGCAGCATCATGGACGATAACCATTTGGAGTTGTTTCAGTAAACTGGGATATTCAGATTCCCCCCCTCCTCATTCACATTTTTCTTGCCAATGTTGCCACTGGTTAGCTCGGTTAGTGTTAAAACTTTTATAGACTGATTAAATATAAATGTAAAAGTTATACTCTAATCTATTTATCTCTATAAAGCTGCTTTGAGACATTGTTTAATTTGTTAAAAGCGCTATTCAAATAAAATTCAATTGCACTGAATTTAGTTAATGAACTGTAAGAGCCACTTAGATGTTTCCACATTTGTTTTTTTAATGTAATATCCACCTTTTTACCAATGCCCCATCAGGATTTGCACAAACTTAGGGTGGAACTTCAATTACGAGGCAAACAATCAGTCTGCAGTGTCGCAATTTATTCATTCATTCACTGATGTGGAATCACCTGTGGACAGAACTTACGAGGTGGTATTGAAAAAACGGTGTAACTGGTTCTATTCAAACCACGTCTGTGATTTCATCATAAACAGCAAGTTAGAACATAGAGTAAAATTACTTGCATGGAACTGGGTAAATCTGTCACAGAGACGTTTGACATACTGCGACACTGCAGCGAGTCGTCGGAAGAATATCACTGGAAGACGGCGAAAATCAGGAAGACATTTAAAGAGCTCAACCCCTAAAACTGATGAAACCGTTCTCCAACTTCTGCGTTATGTTGGTGAGAACAATCCATGTGATCTCACTTTACTCAACAGATTTGGCTCCTGCAGACTTAAACCCTCTTCCAGAATATTCCAGGACTAAATTTACTTATACATGAACGGTGTTATTTGATATGTTGATGTAATTTCCTGCAAATCAGGATGTCAGGGTGAGACATATCAAGTGCCCCTTTTGCATTTTCCAATAGTTAATTTTCCTCAGAATGTGAACTAAGCCGTACTTGACACTTATTAGCTTGGTCCAGGACATGATTCTGCAAATCAGGATGTCAGGGTGAGACATATCAAGTGCCCCTTTTGCATTTTCCAATAGTTAATTTTCCTCAGAATGTGAACTAAGCCGTACTTGACACTTATTAGCTTGGTCCAGGACATGTTTTCCACAAATGAGCTGTTTTTTTCCACAAAAAAAAAAAAAAAAAAAAATTTGCTGCTCCACTTCATTTAGGATTTTACCTAAAAATAATCCTGGAGAGTTAAATCAGATGAAACTCCAATCAGTGCTTCACTGAGAGTTCTGTGTGTGAAATAATGACCCTGATCACAAAAACACTGCCTCAGGTTGGAGAAACGGATATTAAGGCGCTCATGAGGCCAGTCCTAATGACTGCAATCGCAATCAGGATCATAAGCATGCGTTCAAAAAAACAAAAGCCAAAGTGAAAAGCCATGGCGTTACTGAGCCGGACGTGTCATTAGCTGCTCTTGATTAGCCGTGGAGCACGTGGCTCTGGTGGTCTTCAGCGTTACGCTAATCTGTACCTCCATTCATAACGGGTACCATGGGGGGCGGCGGGGGGGAGTGTGTTGTAGATGGTTGCCCCTGTTAGAAAAACTTCTATTTAATGTTCAGAAAAGGGGGGGGGAGTCACGTCCTGCTTTACAAGACTGGAAAAGAGCATTCCACAGCATTCCATCCAGACCTCTTAGCGTCTGTAAGCGTCTGTTTGTGTAGCTTTGCCAGACCCCAGTCTGCATTAGTTTCGTTCTCAGCCATAATTAGCCGAACTTTATGGACGCCACTGAAGCGGTTTCCGTCTTGATTGGTCGCTGTCAGCCGTTTCTGGCTCACCCTGGGCTAATTGAGCTCATCACTCAAGTTAACGAGGAACTTGTGGAGGAGAGAGAGACTAATAAACCAAACCGCAGGAAGAAAATGAAGTGCGCAATGGATTTTATGGCGATCTGCAAAGCGAGACAGGCCAAAGCTAGCATGGCGAGGTCTATTCTAAAGAATTCTGAGCTCAAAGCAGATTCAAGAAATCCCATTTTCATGGGTTTAAGTAGTAGATCTTGAGGGACCTGCTACGGAGCACTGATCGGAACCATACTGAAGACCTTTGGGATGAATGTGAATGCTGACTGCACCTCAGACCTCCTCACCTCACCTACATCACTACCTGACAAATCTCTACAAACACCATCCAAAATCTAGTGGAACGTCTTCCCAGAAGAGTGGAGGTTAATATTTCTTCAGCATACCAGGATGTCATTGGTGATCTAGTGGTTAAGACGCAGCGCTCCCACCGCTGCGACCCAGGTTCCATCCCCAGCCACTTTCAGTGCCGGTCCCAAGCCCGGATAAATTGGGAAGGTTTGCGTTAGGAAGGGCACCAGCGTAAAAACATGTGCCAAATCAAACATGCGGAGGATCCGCTGTGGCGACCCCTAACGGGAGAAGCCGAAAGAAAGGTTTTTTTTATACCAGGATGTCATTGTCAAAGTAGAAACCAAATTATCCTGCTAGTCTGGTAAATGAATGTAAAGCTACATGAGCTAAATCGGTATGAACCTCAGAAACTCCATATTAAAATCTGATTTTAATACCAAATTATTAAAATAAGGAAAAACACAGTCATCTTCCCAGAAGAGTGGAAGTTATTATAACAACAAATGGGAACTAAATATGGAATACAATGTTCAAAAATCACAAATCTTATGGTCAAGAGTCCACAAACATCTGTCAGTGTAGTGTATGCTACTGAAGTGTGAAATGCTTTTCTTTGCATATCTCAGAAAGTTGCATTTAGAACACAGGGTCAGCCATGATGAAGTGCCTCCTGAGCAGAAAGAGTTAAGGGTCTTGCTCAAGGGCCCAACAGTGGCAGGTTGGCAGTGCTGGGGCTTGAACCCTTTCTGATCCGTAACTTAAAGACATAACTGTTGAGCCACCACTGAGCATAGCAGTGTTTCAATTCTTCTGGAATACCACTGAATTTTGTCCAGCAAACATCATTATAGTTGGAGTCTGAAATATTGTACTCGAATCAGACTCCTCCTATCGAAGCATGAGGAAGAAGTTTCTAGAATTTTTATCGCTCTGTTGATGAATCTAGAACAGTATCTTCTGTAGTATTCTGCCATGTGTAACCACCTTTGAATCTTTATAGCCTTCTCAAAGCATCTGATTCGACTACCAAGCTCACAGTCAAATCTTCGTTTTTCTGGAATAAGTTATTATAGAGCTCATTATAATAATGTAAATAAATATTTGAAATGAAAGAGGCTCTTTTAACATGCATAAATAAATCCAAATCCCCCCATGACAGATTTAAGTTTCACTCTCCATAATCCGAGAGCGACAGAGGAGCATCTTAGCAGAAGGGATTTAAATATTTAACAACATCTGGAAGACTCTGTAAAGGTTTATTCTAGAGGTCGACCGATTTGGGTTTTTATCTGGACGATGAGGATATTTAGAAATCAGAGCAGCCGATGGGCGATATTTTTGGCCGATATGTCTGGCCGATTTACTTTTTTTATCCCTTGATGTCATAAAATCTAAATCTTACTTAATAAGACATGATACAGAAAACTGCTTCAATTAAACACACATTAAACAACACAAGACCCAATAAGTGCACTGGTTACCAGGTTTCTGTACACGAGTCGCCCTGTAGCCTGAACTACAGCTGTTTAAAAGCTCACTAACAAAACAGTTCCCAAATCTTATTCCCTCATTCTCTCTCTCTCCAAATCTCATTCTCTCCAAATCTCATTCTCTCTCCAAATCTCATTCTCTCTCTCTCTCTCCAAATCTCATTCTCTCTCTCCAAATCTCAATCTCTCCAAATCTCATTCTCTCATTCTCTCTCTCTCCAAATCCCATTCTCTCCAAATCTCATTCTCTCTCCAAATCTCATTCTCTCTCTCTCTCTCCAAATCTCATTCTCTCTCTCTCCAAATCCCATTCTCTCCAAATCTCATTCTCTCATTTTCTCTCTCTCCAAATCCCATTCTCCCACTCTCTCTCTCCAAATCTCATTCTCTCTCTCTCTCTCTCTCTCTCTCCAAATCTCATTCCCTCTCTCTCCAAATCTCATTCTCTCCAAATCTCATTCTCTCGTTCTCTCTCTCTCCAAATCCCATTCTCACACTCTCTCTCTCCAATACTCATTCTCTCATTCTCTCTCTCTCCAAGTCTCATTCTCTCACTCTCTCTTTCCAAATCTCATTCTCTCTCTATCCAAATCTCATTCTCTCACTCTCTCTCTCTCCAAATCTCATTCTCTCTCTCTCCAAATCCCATTATCTCACTCTCTCTCTCCAAATCTCATTCTCTCTCTCTCCAGATCCCATTCTCTCACTCTCTCTCTCTCCAAATCTCATTCTCTCATTCTCTCTCTTCAAATGTTATTATCTCACTCTCTCTCTCTCTCCAATTGTTATTCTCTTACTTTCTCTCTCTAATTATTATTCTCTCATTCTCTCTCTCCAAACGTTATTCTCTAATCTCTCTCTCCAAACATTATTCTCTCATTCTCTCTCTCTCTCTCCAAACATTATTCTCTCATTCTCTCTCTCTCTCCAAATGTTATTCTCTCATTCTTTCTCTCTAAATGTTATTTTCTCATTTTATTTTCATTTTCTTTCCAAAAGAAGCAACCAATTAAATAAATAAGGCTAGATTTAGGACGCATTATAAGTATTTTAGTGCTTCGATGTTGTGCTCTATACAGAGCGCACGCTCACACAGGCAGTTCGGACGATTTAATTTGAATTTCCGACATGTGAACTGCAAAACCTGTCTGCAGTGTGTCCTTTCTGCACGTATTTATTTATTTTTTTAGGTTTATTGATTCCAAATAAAACTAAAGAAAAGCTATATCTTTCTGTGGTCTTGTACATCGTGGCTTTAAAATGTTATGAGGAATCGTTTTACGAATGTTTATCCACATTTCATTTTTGTGGGAAGACAGATGTGGATCAGAAATAAAAAGAGGGAAAAAAACATTCTCAGCACATATGAAATGAATTAGCATTCTGGGTTTATATTGGATTTCGATCAGGAATACTTAATTTAGTGTTTTCTTATTCTTTTCCCAGTAGTGTAAAAGTATTTAACTTCATTACTGTAATACATTTTTTTTCTAATTTGTAGTTTGACTGAGTATCAAGTATCTGAGTTTCAAGATTAAAGAAACTTTTACTCTGTGTTCAGCAACATTTATGATTTAATAGATGTACTTTTTACTCCACTATATTTTAATTACACAATAATCATTACCAATGGCATTTTGCACCTCTGTAGAAGACGTCAATAACACTTCCCTACACACATCTGCTGCCTGGGAGCAACTTTTTTAGCACCGCTGGACTCATTTTTAGTCTGAACTTTAGAATCGAGCTTGTGTTTTGTGACTCAATTTTGTGGCAGCAGCGACATGAATGAGCGCCAGATATACATGATCCCTCCAGATCTGCTTCTTTAGAAGACAAAGTGAAGAAAATCATTGTGGCTTCACCTGATTTAACTCTCCAGGATAGGATTTTCTTTTTCCAGGTTTCCCATCCAAACAAGTGTCTTCACCAAATTCTAAATGACTATCAGGTGTTGCCCTTGATTGGTTGGAATGAAAATCTGCACCCACTCCGGCCCTTTATGGAAAAGATTGGACACCCCCCATGGCTAAAATATGTTCATGATCAAGTGTCAATTATGGCTTAATCGAAGCAGTGATAAACTATACTCTATTGCGTATTTCAAAACGCAGAGAAGGCACTTGATATGTTCCTTTACCTATATTTTCAACCTAGACTTAAACACTGCCACCGTCCCAGATGTGAGGTTTATAAAAACAGTCCATGTAATGTGATGTTTCTGATGTCAAGGAAAATAATAAACCGCAGATGTTTTTTTTTTAGGTTTTGTATTATGTAGTTTATTTGATGGTTGTGTTTTGGATCCATGATGGGTTTGATGTATAAAGTCTTATTTGGAACATTGTTGGTGCAAATGCACATAAAACTGCTTCATCTGCTGTGATTATTGCGCAAGAAGGCATGTTGTTCTAGCTAATCTAACTCCGGGGGGCTCTAGCAGAGAGAAATGTGCAAGCAAGGCATGGAAACAAAGTTTGGGAAGAAGTGAAAAGAGTGTGTTCCAGTTAGCAGTTCCATTGTTGTAAGCAGAAAGGAAGAAAAGACATTTAAATGAACCCATCAAACCATGCACGACTGGAACTTTGTTTATTTCAGCATGCAACACAAACACAGATTAGAAGGCTTTTCTGCTGTAATGTGCTTAATTACAAACACTAAAGTGTCATAATGGTCCCATTGCACTAATAAAGTCTTGCTTCTCAGTCTGTTGATTGACCTTCGCAAGCTCACACTGGACAGCGGTAACCAAACTTTTCAGTGCCTTCAGGGCCGTGTCCACACTAATACATTTTTGGTTTGAAAACGCATATTTTTCTCCATCCATCCACACTGAGATGACATTTTCAATCAATGTGGCTTTTTGAAAACGCTCTCCAAAGGTTAAAAAAGTGACATTTCAAAGAGCCGGAAAGTAAATAAACGATGAAGTGTCTTCTGCTCATGTACAGTACAGGGAAGTAGGCGTTTTTCAGGCATTTTTAGTTTGAATGAGCAATTTTTGGAAAATGATTGAAAATTAAGACAGATACTTGAAGCGTTTTTAAGACAATAACTTTAGACAATAACTCAAATTTATCTGGATTTCACACTTTCTGGTTTCTTAGGAACATCAAAAACCCTGCTTTTTTTTCATCTCCTTAACTATATGAGAAATAGAAAGGTAGGCTGGCATGGGATGCGCTGGTCTAAAATAACAGGGAGGTGGAAGCTCAGAAGACTGAATCGGAAGGTCACGAGTTCAAATCCCAGCACCACCAAAGCTGGGCCTTTGAGCAAGGCTTTAACCCTCAAATCGCTCTGGATAAAGGCGTCTACCAAATGCCATAACAGTAATTGTTAGCAAGAATACAAACAGACCCTCCGAAATAATCAAACTAGCCATGAATGGATATAAAGTAGGACATAGTTTAATATTTATTTATTTATTTTTAATGTAAGAGCAATAAAACACAGAATACATTAATTGAACCGAAATTAATATTTTATTAAATTCTATAGCAGTGTCTCTGCTTCATCGCACAACCCTGGGACTGATCAGCACCAGGTATGCTATTCCTAGAATATTTCATTTACTAAATCTAGAAGAAAAGTAAATAACGTGTACACCACAGGATATTTATTAATTGATGATTTTTGTACTTCTCATAACTTCTGATGCCTCAAATCTCAATCTGTCACTCTGTACACCAGCAGAGAAACCACATCAAAAAGACATAACACAATGCCTGAGGGAAAACAAAGACTAGTGAGTGTGTGTGTGTGTGTGTGTGTGTGTGTGTGTGTGTGTGTGTGTGTGTGTGTGTGTGTGTGTTTTACATCCTGGACCAACTGGTTTGTTTCTTACGCCATTCCTTACGCAAACTGAAACCTGTTACATCAGCTGAATAAAACTCGACAGGACGATAAGCCACACGATGGCGATTCCTCCTGATTACTGAACAAACCTTTCAGTTCCTCAGTCATTTCTTTAATGTTTTTTTTCCCTCAAGTCAGGTTCAAGTCAGGATATGTTGCTTAACCCATTGCAGACATGTAAATGCAACATATGTTTATCAATACTGGTTAATGTTGAAGAAATAAGAACCTCCACACTTCTGGGAAGATATGAGGTGGAATCCAACATTTCAAGACTAGAAACAAGAAAGTACTTTATTTATGTATGTTTGCACACTATCACCTTCAAAATAGTCCCCTTTGCACAGCAATACAGCGCCCACAGCATTCCTGACACATCCTGGAACGTGTCCTGGAAGTCTTCTTTCCTAAGCTTGTCAAGCAAACTTCTGCAATTCGCATCAGATCTCCACAATCTTTGATGTGGATCTTTATCTAGGGGGAGGAGGACGAAGTCCAGAGGAGCCAAACAAGCAAGTAGGGTGGGACGTGAGACTGTGTCATTTTTTTTCCCAGTGATAAACTGGAGGTGCAATTAGAACTTGGTGATGGTGTGCAAGGGGTCAGAAAAACAGACGTGGTAACGCATGTGGTCAAAAAAGCACCAGTCGCAAACAGACCTGTCTTTTGGCACACTGACTTTTCTGAAGGTCGGTGCTTCCTGTGATTGTGCGTGCAGCCTTGTGCTGCCACCTGTTGGCATAACTTTTCTATACCACCTTGTATCAGTCAGTGTATATAAGTCAAAATAAGACTTAATACTGTGGCAGATATTAGCATTAGTTTCCCTTCTCAGGCTTATGATTGCACATTTGATACCATCTTGTATCTATTGTAAATGTAGCACCAGGGTTCCTGGAGGAACGTTGTTTAATTCCACTGTGTATTGCATCAGCTATATGGTTGAAATGACAATTAAAGCTTCTTGACTTGACTTGATGCTAATTATGATTTGAGTGATTGGGAATGAAGCTGGTGTTAGCTTAGCCTTTTTAGGTAGTTATTAATACTTAGTTTGTATCATGAGAGATATTAGCAGAGAAGATTAAGAGATTAGAAATGAAGCTACTATGAGATTACCTTATGTTTTCCTGTGTGTCTACATACTGACTGATTTCCCAGCAGTATCTTCACAACAACAACAAAAGATGCTAGTTAGAGTTAGGTAACTTTTTTATCTAAAACGTGATGCATGCTAACAGTGAACTTGTTCCCACATTAACATATTGTACCATAAATTTGTGAATTTTCTGGAATATCGATTTTGGTTTTACATTTAATGTCATCTGTTTTTACTGTTCACCTGCACTGTATTTTACTTCAGATAATTGAGCGCACAGCTAGCATAGTAGCTGACTAGCACACTGGCATTGAAGTTATTTAACAGGATTAAATAAAATATACACTATATAGATAAAGGTTTGGGTGACAGATTATAAAGTTGGTGTGCTTCATGAACATTTAATTCCACACTGCTGTCATAAAAACCTCTGGGAGATGTTTCACTAGTTTTTGGAGTGTGCTTGTAGAGATTTGTGGTCATTCAGCCAGTTAGTGAAGTCGGGTACTGATGAAGGTCAGAAGGTGAGAAGGCCTGAGGTGCAGTCAGCCTTCATGTTCATCCTGAAGGTGCTCAATAGGGATGAGGTCAGAGTTCTATAGCAGAAGATCTTCCACGATTTTGTATGTTTAGAGACAGTGGCATTGAGTAAAAGACAGGAGGTGGAGCTGGAGGTAGCAGAGCTGAAGATGTTGAGATGTTCGTTGGGAGTGACGACGATGGACAGGATTAGAAACGAGTTTATTAGAGTGACAGCGCATGTAGGACGTTTTGGAGACAAGGTGAGGGAGGTGAGATTGAGATGGTTTGGACATGTGTAGAGGAGGAACATGGGGTATATCAGTAGGAGAATGCTGAGGATGGAGACACCAGGAAGGAGGAAAAGAGGAAGATCAAGGAGGAGGTTTATGGATGTGGTGAGGGAAGACATGCAGGTAGTTGGTTTGAAAGAGGCAGATGTAGAGGACAGGGGGGTATGGAGACGGATGATCCGCTGTGGCACCCCCTAATGTTTGTGACAAATAAAAATGTTGAATATTGTTTAAATCTCAGTTAAAAGTAAATCAATTATAGGGTAATATTTTTAAACAATCATTTTAATAGTTTTTTTTTTCCACTACTATGTGTGTGTGTGTATATAATTATTTATTTTTTAAATCACCTCCTAAATTAATTTTTTATCTTCAGGAAGTAATTTTTTTTACTAGTTTTGTGTACATTTTTTGTGGGGGTCTACATTAAACCGTATAGACTTGTCCCATGTGGGCTATTTGATTAAATAAGTCTATAAAGATCATAAACCACTGCACATGAATCTAAAGCGACGTCTTTGCTTTAATTGTGTTCATTATAAAGACATATATAACAGGTTCTGTAAGCCAGGGCTGATAGAAAAATACGAAAAATACAAACAATTGTATACAAATAATTGAAAAATACAAACGGAATCCAACGTAGGTTCGCCTTGTTGCTGAGAACATGGTGTTACAGCACGTCACTGACCATAGAGGGCAGCAGAGAGGCGAGAATCTGAGGTACAGTGTTACAGGGACATCTACTGGACAAGGTACCTCGATAACATTCTATTCGAAAGGCACGAAGAGGAGAAATGCGGTTCCAGCATGAATTCATACTGTGTTAAAACACAGACACACACACACACACACACACACACACACACACACACACAAACACACACACACCTGAGCTTAAAAAAATAAACCCTTTAAATAAATACAGCGATGAGGAAGTTCATATCTGAGGATTTTTCCATTTCTTCAAACCTCTGCATTCATCACTGAGGATTAACTCATATTGTTGGCTCGATGTTCTTCAAAAGGCTGGACGTGTCCTTCATCCTGTAAAGCAAAAACATATGTAGATAAATGTGAGACATTTATTTGAGGTGCCCAGTGATCCTCCTTTCTGTGCAGTGAAGCATGGTGGTGGAAGTATCACACCTGAAGGATTGGGTTGCTTCTTTGACTCTTTAGCCTGGTCTCTTTACATTCACAGCATTTATCCAGAACAACTCACATTCATACAATTAAGCAGGTGAGGGTTAAGGGTCTTGCTCAGGGGGTGGTGCTGGGATTTGAACTCACAACCTTAACCACTGAGCTTTTAATAATTTTGATGGATTTTGTTTTTTTCATAAAAGGTTGTTTTAAATATTATTTAAAATTGTTATGAATATTATACTATTTGTTTGATTTTAATGAATTGTTTAAATATATATTTATTAATATCATTTATATTTATTGCATTATAATGAATGGCCACTTAGGACTTCCGTAGAGAAACGTTACTTTTATAATTTTTTGAGAAATCGATAATACTTTCACATTTTACTATTAATTAACATTTATATATTTTTATTTAATATTTATTTGATATAATATTATAGGGAAAAAATACCGTAATGTACAGACTATAAAGCGCACCCATATATAAGCCCCACCCACTAAATTTTACAAATATTTTCATTTTTAACATAAATAAGCCGCACCTGTCTATAAGCCGCACCTGTCTATAAGCCTGTCTACACTAATGAACTTTTCACAGGCTTTAACGAAAGACACGTTACACACGGTGCAACAGGTGAAATATGTTGCGCTTCCTTTAGGAGCATAACGGTATTTTGGGAATAGCATCCCAGAAGCGAGCTCTCCCTTCACCGAGACTCAACTCGTTACAACGGCTTGTATCTAAACAGTAGCCGATCAAGAAAATCATTGTTCACTGTTCTCCTCTCGGGAGTTTATCTTTTGGCATCATCGTGCGTTTAAGAAAAGTTTGGAAAAGACACACATATAGCAAGAAAGTGTCAGGTGTCTCAATACTATTGGCAATATAGTGTGTAATATATAAACATATACTACACACACACACCACAGAAAAATTTTGCTGGACAGCTTCTTGCACTTGTGTCAAATCCTTTCTGCTTTATCAAGCTTTTATGTTATTTTGATGAAGATTAAATGTGAAGATTGTTGCGTAATAAAACGTAGAAAGGTGAAAGGGTGAATAAGAATTGCAACATATTTAAGAGGCACAGGCTGTTGACACGTTTCCTGTTTTCTTTTTTTTTGTTTCCTGTCTTTTACCTGCACTAACCACTGTTTACAAAGTGCTTTCAGTTAATGGGTAAAAAGTGTAAAATGATACACTCATGGGTTCATCATAAAAATGTACATCTGGAAACGATTTACTTTCCTCATGTGGTTTGCAGCTGGATCAAAAACGACGAGCAGTAAACAGGCTAAGATTCTTTTAACAATGGGAATGTACATTTACATGGTTTAAAGGACAGAAGGACCAGCAGAACAATGGTAGAAAATAGTGAGATCGGTGAAGCAATGGCAGAAGATGGAGATGTCAGTGGTGGAGAATAAAGAGATCAGTGGAGAAGTGTTAGAGGATGGAGAGATCAGTGGAGATGGAGAGATCAGTGAAGCAGTGGTGGAGATTCAAAAAAGCATTGGTGGAGGATGGAGAGATCAGTGGAGCAGTGATGGAGGATGGGAAAATGAGTGGAGCAGTGGTTGAGATGCAGAGATCAGTAGAGCAGTGGTGGAGGATGGAGAGATCAGTGGAGCAGTGGTGAAGGATGAAGAGATCAGTAGAGCAGTGGTGGAGGATGGAGAGATCAGTAGAGCAGTGGTGGAGGATGGAGAGATCAGTGGAGCAGTGGTGGAGAATGGAGAGATCAGTAGAGCAGTGGTGGAGAATGGAGAGATCAGTGGAGCAGTGGTGGAGATGCAGAGATCAGTAGAGCAGTGGTGGAGGATGGAGAGATCAGTGGAGCAGTGGTGGAGGATGAAGAGATCAGTAGAGCAGTGGTGGAGGATGGAGAGATCAGTAGAGCAGTGGTGGAGGATGGAGAGATCAGTAGAGCAGTGGTGGAGGATGGAGAGATCAGTGGAGCAGTGGTGAAGGATGAAGAGATCAGTAGAGCAGTGGTGGAGGATGGAGAGATCAGTAGAGCAGTGGTGGAGGATGGAGAGATCAGTAGAGCAGTGGTGGAGGATGGAGAGATCAGTGGAGCAGTGGTGGAGAATGGAGAGATCAGTAGAGCAGTGGTGGAGAATGGAGAGATCAGTGGAGCAGTGGTGGAGATGCAGAGATCAGTAGAGCAGTGGTGGAGGATGGAGAGATCAGTAGAGCAGTGGTGGAGGATGGAGAGATCAGTGGTGCAGTGGTGGAGAATAGAGAGATCAGTGGAGCAGTGGTGGAGGATGGAGAGATCAGTGGAGCAGTGGTGGAGGATGGAGAGATCAGTAGAGCAGTGGTGGAGAATGGAGAGATCAGTAGAGCAGTGGTGGAGGATGGAGAGATCAGTGGAGCAGTGGTTAAGATGCAGAGATCAGTGGAGCAGTGGTGGAGAATAGAGAGATCAGTGGAGCAGTGGTGAAGGATGAAGAGATCAGTGGAGAAGTGGTAGAGGATAGAGAGATCAGTGAAGATGGAGAGATCAGTGAATCAGTGGTGGAGATTCAAAAAAGCATTGGTGAAGGATGGAGAGATCAGTGGAGCAGTGATGGAGGATGGGGAGATGAGTGGAGCAGTGGTTGAGATGCAGAGATCAGTAGAGCAGTGGTGGAGGATGGAGAGATCAGTGGAGCAGTGATGGAGGATGAAGAGATCAGTAGAGCAGTGGTGAAAGATGGAGAGATCAGTAGAGCAGTGGTGGAGGATGGAGAGATCAGTAGAGCAGTGGTGGAGGATGGAGAGATCAGTAGAGCAGTGGTGGAGGATGGAGAGATCAGTAAAGCAGTGGTGGAGAATGGAGAGATCAGTGGAGCAGTGGTGGAGATGCAGAGATCAGTAGAGCAGTGGTGGAGGATGGAGAGATCAGTGGTGCAGTGGTGGAGAATAGAGAGATCAGTGGAGCAATGGTGGAGGATGGAGAGATCAGTGGAGCAGTGGTGGAGGATGGAGAGATCAGTAGAGCAGTGGTGGAGGATGGAGAGATCAGTAGAGCAGTGGTGGAGGATGGAGAGATCAGTAGAGCAGTGGTGGAGGATGGAGAGATCAGTAGAGCAGTGGTGGAGGATGGAGAGATCAGTAGAGCAGTGGTGGAGAATGGAGAGATCAGTAGAGCAGTGGTGGAGAATGGAGAGATCAGTGGAGCAGTGGTGGAGATGCAGAGATCAGTAGAGCAGTGGTGGAGGATGGAGAGATCAGTGGTGCAGTGGTGGAGAATAGGGAGATCAGTGGAGCAGTGGTGGAGGATGGAGAGATCAGTGGAGCAGTGGTGGAGGATGGAGAGATCAGTAGAGCAGTTGTGGAGGATGGAGAGATCAGTAGAGCAGTGGTGGAGAATGGAGAGATCAGTAGAGCAGTGGTGGAGAATGGAGAGATCAGTAGAGCAGTGGTGAAGGATGGAGAGATCAGTGGAGCAGTGGTGGAGAATAGAGAGATCAGTGGAGCAGTGGTGAAGGATGGAGAGATCAGTGGAGCAGTGGTGGAGTGGTTGAGCAGTGCAGGAGCTTCAGGAAGCCAGTAGAAAGCAGGCTGGGGAGCAGCAGTGGGTTGGTGACAGAGAACTAGTTGCTGGAACAGTTGCAGAGGTTTAACTTTCAGCCAGGAGCGATTTACAATAAACATATTATTAAATCATACAATGAAGAATAAATATTCAGGTTTAAATAAGTTGAAATAACATCGTCAGCCAAGCACAGGAGATCAGTTTACTGACAGACTGCAGTGCCGTACTGCAGTCCACTGATTTTTCTATTGTATTTGGATTGAAGAAATATAATACTTACATACTGGCTATTCGCTCCAATCGCTCTTTAATATTCTCCTAAAAACAAAAAATAGTACAGAATAAATGATTAGACTAATAGACTGGTTAACAGGGGGTTGGGTTAATGACTAAACAGATAAACAGATTAATAGATGAGTGGGTGAATTAATAGATATACAGATTAACAACAGACAAATGGAAGGATGGACAGATTGATGATTGTCTGGATTAAGGGATGAACAGACTGATGGATGTATGTATGGATGGATGGACTGATTAATGAATAGACAGATTAGATAAACAGTTTGATGTATGTATGGATGAATAAATGGATGGGACGGATAAAGAATAAATGGATAGAGAGAGAGATAGAAAGATGAACAGATTATTATTACCTCTGAGGATGATGATAACTGGTGGGCTGGGGAGGTTTGGTGTGTCACACTGGGACAACTGACTGGCTCCTTAACTAACATGAAAGAACAAGAATAGAAAAATATTCAGTATATATATATATATATATATATTTTCTTTTTTTTTTTTCACTGCATTATATTGCGTTGAATGGAATCCGGATCGCATCAGAAAAGGTGTGAATCGTATTGCATCGGTAGCTGTGTCATATGTATGTTTATTTTATTGTATTACACACACACACACACACACATACATCCCAAGGGTACCAACATTTTTGCTTACATCTGTGTGTGTTTATATATATAAATATATATTATATATATTATATATATATTAGGGCTATCAATATTAATGCAAATTAGTTGTAACGGCACCAGTTTTGTTTTAGTTTTGCAGCACGCATTTCTGTTACCATTTTTATTAAAAAGATAAATAAATATAAAAAGAAGCAAATCAAAAACATTTACTGCAACACATTTATTCACGACGTCCTTTCTTTACTTCCACTGAAAAATTCATCACTAAACATTAGTTTTACTGGTTTGTTTTATTGGTGCAAGTCTCAAATCAGCACCAAAATCCGCCATGATGCACTCGTCGGTCAATTAAAACCGTCCGTGTGGAAACACTGCAGAAGTTATTTTTGGTGTCCTGATGATTTGCGTTATTTAAAAACACCATATTTTCTTTAGAATATTTACAAGAACATTTTGTCGTCATGTTGAGTTTGGTTTCACTAAAAATAAACATTGTGCATAAAGTAGCACAAATATTTGTCCGTGCGCATGTTGATTAAAGTATTTAAAACTTGAAAAGTATTAATTGAAGGTACATTTAGAACAGATTTAAATGTGTGATTAAATTGCGATTAATCTTAATAATTTTTTTTATATTTATGAATTCATCATCAGTAAGTGTTCTGTTTACTCTGGTCAATAATCTCTATTCTGCCAGGTGGTGGGAATACTCCTGATTCTAATCCAGCATTTGCGTCCAATCTAAATCAAAGCTGTGGATGTGAGCATCTCTCAGGCCACATGGGCATCTCTTCCTCACCGGTCTCATCCGGAAGCTGTCTCATCTCCCCACTCGTTCTTCCCGGATCCTGA
>MU551567.1:4333005-4363369 GCA_024362625.1 Silurus asotus | reverse complement strand
ATTTATATTATTATTATTATTATTATTATTATTATTTATATTATTATTATTATTTATATTATTATTATGGTATTATATTTTTAGAATTATAGTTTAATAATTATAACAATTACCAGAACTAAACTGTAATTATCATCAACATATTCTATTTTTGAGATTTTTATTAAAACTAATTTTCAATTGTATTAATTATAAAAAATATAAAAAATATTAGTACTCCTACAAATTAATAAAAACTAGATTTTTTTTCATCTCTATAGAAAATATGAATAATGATGTAATTATTATTTTATTATTATATAAACCAATATAATGAGTAGTTTTGTTATTATTTCAGCATCACTGTAAACAGAATGTATTTCACGTCTGTCATTCAGTTCAAAACTGATACTTTTTTTTTATTCTATTTTTAAAAAAACAGAGAAATCTCAATAATTATTAGAACACAGACCCTGTACACCCTGTGCTTTATTATTATCACCAATATTTGGGATCGATAAATTATGATTAAAGGGTTAAATCTCTGTAATGAAGTGGACTAGTATACTATAAAGAATAGATTAAAATAATGTAATATTCTGTATAACAGAGTAACAACTGCATGTGTTTTAAAATAAACCATATTCCCTAATGATGGCTTTCTTTTCAGTAAAGTGAAGGATGTTAATTAAAGAACATGAATAATCTGCTTACTTTCGGGCCTGGTGTCCTCTGGGTCTCTCTGGGTGGAGAACTTTCCACAGATTTCGAGTCAGAACGAGACAGCTGCCTCCTCCTCATCTGACCAACGGGCTGGAAAATAAAAATACATTATTAACACGAGTCGTTTTCAATCACGTTCAAAGAGTCGGTGATGTTACGCTTCCTGTTTTTATTTAATAAACACAAGCTAATTAAGGAGTAAACCACTCTGTGTAATGTGACCTGGCCTGTCCCAGCATGACAACGCCCCTGTGCACAAAGCCAGCTCCATGAAGATCTGGTGTACATGGGTTGATGCTTTAGAAGATCTTGAATGGCTTCCTAACCTCAAACCTATTGAATATGATGAATTGGAACGCTGACTGCACTCCACACCACCTCACTAAAACCCTTAAAAGAGCACACTTCAGAATTTAGTGGAACAACATCTAAGCAGAGTGAAGGTTAACATCAAGCTCTGGTAATAATCAAGTGTTCTGGGGTGAACTTAAATGTGAATTGTGATGGACATGGTCATAAACTGGTCAATTTTGTCCGTATGAGTTTGTACATCAGAAGCCGGAGAAGGTGGGAAACACGAGCCACACCTTGGTGCCTTTTGTGAGCTGTTTGTGTTTCTCCAAAACGAAGCCGATGATGTCGCAGATAAGTGAGATCTTCCTCTCGGCAAAACCCGACTGCAGGAACTGCTGCTTGGTCAGCAGGGGTTTATAACTGAAGAGATCTCGCAGGACCTAAATCACAATCACACACACACACACACACACACACACACACACACACACACACACACACACACACACACACAGCCATTGCTACAAGTCTAATAAAGTCAACCAACAATGTAAGAGATTCTCATAGTCAGTATTTCATTGTGCATGAAGATTAATACAATCCACCATACACACCAGATACGGTGGTTTGTGAAAGTCGGTAGTATCTTCATACGTGAGGGTGTAAAAACTTTTGACTGACCTTGTAAACAGACTCCATGAAGCTAAGGTCGTTTTTTCCTGTGAGCTCGATGCCGAGCTCCACCAGATGTTCAGCTACAGCAGTGGAGAAGGAGGTGAAGGTGTAGCTCATGATGGGCAGACAGCATGATGGATCTCCTTTAGATAACCTGCCATGGATGGAAAAAAATGAATCGGGGTCTCTATCAGGAGGCGGTTGTTCAGTGGTTAAACCATTAGACTTCTCAGCACCATCAAGCTGCCACTCAGTATACTCGGTACAAAGGCATGTCCCAAATGCTAGAAATGTAAATGTATCAGGTTCCTGCAAGTGTGCGGAATCTGGTGGAACAAACATATACTAGAGCATGTTCAAGGTTACATGTCTCTCGTTTAAGTAAGTGATTCAGTGAGTCTGTAAGTAAGTGATTCAGTGAGTCTGTAAGTGAGTGATTTACTGAGTCTGTAAGTGAGTGATTCAGTGAGTCTATAAGTGAGTGATTCAGTGAGTCTGTAAGTGAGTGATTCAGTGAGTCTGTAAGTGAGTGATTCGCTGAGTCTAATAGTGAGATTATAAGTGAGTGATTAATTGAGTCTATAAGTGAGTGATTCAGTGAGTCTGTAAGTAAGTGATTCAGTGAGTTTGTAAGTGAGTGATTTAGTAGGTCTATAAGTAAGTGATTCAGTGAGTTTGTAAGTGAGTGATTCGCTGAGTCTAAAAGTGAGTCTATAAGTAAGTGATTCATTGAGTCTATAAGTGAGTGATTCAGTGAGTCTATAAGTGAGTGATTCAGTAGGTCTATAAGTGAGTGATTCAGTGAGTCTGTAAGTAATTCAGTGAGTCTGTAAGTGAGTGATTCAGTGAGTCTATAAGTGAGTGATTCAGTGAGTCTGTAAGTAAGTGATTCAGTGAGTCTGTAAGTAAGTGATTCAGTGAGTCTGTGAGTGAGTGATTCAGTGAGTCTGTAAGTGAGTGATTCGCTGAGTCTGAAAGTGAGTCTATAAGTGAGTGATTCAGTAAGTCTATAAGCGAGTGATTCAGTGAGTCTGTAAGTAAGTTATTCAATGAGTCTGTGAGTGACTCAGTGAGTGATTCAGTGAGTGAATGCGGGAGTCTGTCTTTTTTTTATCAGTCTGTCCATCTGTCTGTCTATATTACATTTCAAAAAGCCGTTTCAAAAAGCCGATACAAATATCCGATTTAAAGATCCGATTTAAAAAACCCGACTTAAAGAACCGATTCAAAAGAACAGAATCAAAAAGCGGCATCGAAGAGCCGACTCAAACAACCGACTTAAAGATCCGACTCATCTTCCTACTCGACTCATTAACCGCACTTTTCCTGTTGCACCTTTACTACACCTCATTATAAATAAAGCAGTGAAACATCAATCACAAAGCTGTGATTTCCTTATTAAAGTCTGCTCTTTATCTAAAAGATATCCTACCCTTGATAATCCACATCTCTGGGGTATTTTATAGATCGGAGTGATGCTTGAAGTTTCCTCAGACTTCCTTTCACATCACCTGTAGCCATCTTCTTCTTCTTCTTCACTCAAACTACACTTCCGGAGTCAAACACACTCGTCTGTTTGCCGGAAGGCTGTTAAATATACTTCATAAATAAAAACAGCGCGCTTTATTTCCTCCACGAACTGATACAAATTCTAATATAATTATTATTATTCAGGTTCAGTTTCCTCCAATACTCACTCACTTTACTCAGACCTACGAGTAAGAACAGATTATAGTTACATTCCAATTCGCTCAGTACACCCTACATAGGTGCACTACCTAGTGTACCAAAATAATGTATTATACACCCTACATAGTGCACTCGGAGAGAGAACCGGAAGACATTTTAGTTCAGACCGCTTTGTCCGGTTTCTATGCAGTGATCCGTTAACGCTAAGTGCAGATTCACATTGACACATTCGCAAAAAAATACTTTCATTGAAAAAAAAAAAAAAACTGTCTTTCTGTCTATTAATTTTGTTCGTATTTCTGTCCGTCTATCTATTTCATCTGTCTGTCTGTGTGTCTATCCTTTTCATCTGTCTGGTGTCTGTCTGTTTAAATATCTAATTCATCTGTCTGTCTGTCCGTGGGTCTATCCATTTCATCTGTCTGTCTGTCTGTCTGTCTGTCTGTCTGTATGTCAATTTCACTTGTCTGTCTGTCTGTCTGTCTAAATATCTAATTCATATTTCACTCTGTCTGTCTGTCGATGGGTCTATTTATTTTATCTGTCTGTCTGTCTGTATGTATGTCTGTCTGTCTGTCTGTCAATGTCACCTGTCTGTCTGTACATCTAATTCATCTGTCTGTCTGTCCGTGGGTCTATCCATTTCATCTGCCTGTCTGTCTGTCTGTCTGTATGTCAATTTCACCTGTCTGTCTGTCTGTCTGTCTAAATATCTAATTCATATTTCACTCTGTCTGTCTGTCGATGGGTCTATCCATTTTATCTGTCTGTCTGTCTGTCTGTCTGTCAATGTCACCTGTCTGTCTGTATATCTAATTCGTCTGTCTGTCTGTCTGTCTGTCTGTCTGTCTGTCTGTCTGTCTGTCTGTCTGTCTGTCAATGCCACCTGTCTGTCTGTATATCTAATTCATCTGTCTGTCTATCCCTGGGTCCATCCATTTCATCTGTCTGTCTGTTAATTTCACCTGTCTGTCTGTCTGTCTGTCTGTCTGTCTGTCT
Organism: Silurus asotus; assembly: GCA_024362625.1. Classification (NCBI taxonomy): domain Eukaryota; kingdom Metazoa; phylum Chordata; class Actinopteri; order Siluriformes; family Siluridae; genus Silurus; species Silurus asotus. The sequence goes on along the minus strand of MU551567.1, from coordinate 4,359,010 downwards.
GTCTAAATATCTATTTCATCTGTCTGTTTATAGGTCTGTCTGTCTGTCTGTCTGTCTGTCTGTCTGTCTGTCTATCTATTTAAATAGCTATCTTCTTCATCTGTCTATCTGTGTTTATCTATTTCACTTGTTTGTCTGTCTGTGAGTCTTTTATACCTACAAAAATGTAATTATTACATCTTAACCAATTAAAGCAATTTAGTTTCCTGAAATATACCAGGTAATAAAATATAATATAAATCAATATAAATGATCAGAAATACATATTTACAGCTTGCATAATTTTTGTATTAATTGTAAATGATTTATTTTTATTTATTTTTATTTTTTTTCTTACTCATCCTAAAAGACTACACTCAATCGAAAGTACGGATGTTATTCTTCAGATAAAGGAAATGACGTCACTTCCAACTAAACCAACGAACGTCAAAATTGACAACAGAGCATGCCAAGTTGGAATTTTTTTTTTTTATGCCAAAAAAAAATAAACAAGCCTCTATTTTCGATATTATCCCCATTAGAAAAGTGTTTATTTACAAACGAATTGATTTTAATTGCATTTTCGTTTTTCTGCGTTTGATAATAAATGCTGTTCGTGTAATGACAAGTGGGCGTGGCTAAACGAAAGAGGGGGCGTGGCCGAGCGGATTAAAGCTGATCCGAGCGTCAGAGTGCGGAGTCGCTCAGGGAGCAGCGGGAGTTCGTGGAGTTTGGACGCCGGGCGACTGTGCTGGAAATGCGCCCCTCGCTTGAGTGCGGAGCCTGAAGGACATTTTCGCTCCGTGAACGCACAGACCGGCGCTTTTCTTTCGTCGCGGCGGCGGTAGAATTAAAGCCCCAACAACACACAGGTAAGTGGTGGAAGGTTCCGCCCCCTAACAATACGTGGTGAAGTGACGTTTGGCGGAGCCAATCAAATAGCTAGTTGGCTTGATGGACTTGTCAGTGAGCCAATCGCGTACTCAGTGGGCGGGGCTTATGGGTGTACGTCAATCTAACTTGGCATGGAATGGCGACTTTGTTGTTGCTGTTTTGGAGCGAAATCAAAGCAAAACATTTCGGATTTGTGTTTTTAAGCTTTTTACCGCTTCGTTAGGATTTTTATTGGTTTTTATTTGGTATTAAAACATGACTTTAGAACTGAGTTTTAGGCCAGCAGGCAGAATGCAAATGTAAACAAACGATCTGCTATAGCAGGTGTCCTGAGTGACCTGAAGAGTGTGTGTGTGTGTGTGTGTGTGTGTGTGTGTGTGTGTACCTGAATTTGCCTGAATGATTGTGCAGATACATGATGCTGAGTCAGTATTTACTCTAAACACATGAGTGTTGACTAAAATCTCAGAACAGGACTACAGTGTGAGTGTGTGTGTGAGTGTGTGTGTGTGAGAGAGAGAGAGAGAACGAACATGTTGAGATACACAACATTCACCTCTCAATTCCTGTCCCTCACAATCATAAGTTTGGAATCTGAGGCAGAATCTCATCAGATGATCCATTTTTAATTGATATAATTGTGGATAAAAGTATCTCACAAAATCTCTTCTCCATGGACAATCCTATAGAAATGAAACATATTTTAGAGTCTCATTGTGCAGTTTGTATAAAGTACAGATTTTCTGTCCTCTAAAAATAACAACATACAGACATTACTGTCAAAATAACTGGCAACAGAAGTGAGTACACCCTCAGTGAACGTGTCAATATCTTGAGCACCTTTTGTTATGTTGCACTGTGTTCATCCTCCTGGACCTGGAATTCACCAGGGCTGCACAGGTTGTTGCTGTGGTCCTCATCCACGCCTCCATAATGACATCAGAGACAAACTTTTACACAACATCACCTGCAGCTTCCTCAGCAAGGCACTCGTCATCTTGCTTGGGGTCGTTATTATGTTGGAAAGCTGCAGTTCGTCCCAGTCTCTGAAGTGAGGGCATCATGTTCTGCTTCAGAATCTCACAGTACATGTTGGAATCCATGTTTGTGCCACCACCATGCTTGACTGTAGACAAGACACAAATAGTGTTGTTACTCTTCCTCACAGACTCTGTCTGAGCCTGAGAAGTTGATCCTGGACTCATCAGACCATAGGACATGGTCACCGTAATTCATACTCTTGGACAGTAAACGGTTTGTGGTTCTTGTGAGGAGCTACAGAAGAGGCTTCCTCCTTGTTGTTTCAGTGTGTGAGCACTGGAAAGTGGACCTTCTGCAACCTCTAAAGCAACGCTGCAGCACTAAATGAGTGTTTTATGAAGCAGCTTCTGCACCTGACGCACAGCACGAAGACTCAACTTCTCTGAAGGACCCTTGAGAGGTGTTCTGAGTGGAACCCGTGTTGGAAAACATCTGTATGACCCTGATCACTGTACTGTAACTCAGTTTCAGGGTGTTTCTGATCTTCTTACAGCCTCGGCATCTTTGTGGAGAGCAACAATTCAAATTCTCAAATCATCAGAGACTCTTTACCATGAGGTCTGTGGAGAACATCCAAAGAAAACTGCACAGAGTTTGAACTGCTCTAATACACGATACACACATTTGTCTGGTTCTGTCAAGCAGACAAAAATGTGAACATGATGAATAGGACACCACGTACAGCCGTTCTCACCTCAGGGTGTACTCACTTTTGTTACCAGTTATTTAGACAGTAATGAGCTCTCAACCTTCAGAGGAGAAGTTTCACTCTAAACCTCCTGAGCTATAACTTTGCTACTGCTGATCACATCACATCTGTTTATCCATCTGTCTGTCTTTCTATCTACAGATTTTATCTATCTTACCTGTCTGGCTTGTGTCTCTGTCTATCAGTTTATCTGTAAGTGTAAAATATCTGTCCTTATTTTCTTACTTTCTTGTCTTTATTTCCTTTTATTTTTTTTTTATTTTTTTTTTTTTTTTTAATACTTGAGACAGGTTGTAAAATGTTGGTAGTTTGGTGTAGTTTATTAGAGTCCTGGACAGAGATGTGATTTATTTATTTATTTATTAGACTGATAAAATAGTTGAGTTTTGTTGTAATAGAAATATTTTACATTTATTTTGAGAAATAAATAAACAAACGTAGAAGCACGTACGTGTGTACTGGATTAAAAACAAAAAAAAGTGAGCTGGTTTTATCCAGGCTGGGTTTTTATTTTTTTTTTTTTTTTTTTTCCCGGGTGGGTTTTTTTTTTTTTTTTTTTTTTTTTTTTTCTTTTTTTTTTTTTTAACGTTTACTGAAAATATGATGAAATGAACATTGAATGATGGAAATGTTACTGAGCAGGTCCAATAGCTTCTCTCTGAGTCATCACACACACACACACACACACACACACACACAATAAGGAACCTTTGTTTATGTATTATTTTTTTCTTGTACTTTTTATACTCCATGCACGAATATAGCCTTTGATCTATATGATGCCACTCATTTGAACCCCGGATTCTGATTGGTCCAAAGGTTTTGACTCATTTCCTGTTTTCGCAGTCGCGATCAAGGTTTTGCGTTTACTACTGCGTCATGGTTTCTACAGCAATGACTTAATGGTATTAAAAGTATATTCTGTTACGTTTTATGTACAGCTTCAAGTTTCTCTCTTAAAGTCAGAAATTCTTGACCGTTCTGCATGTCGGAGTGAATAAAGGAATTCATTCATTGTGTTTCTCAAATATAAACTTAAATTTATAAATGTAATTAAATGTAAAAAACACACACTTTTATACACCTCTGTATTTCCCCAAATGGGGTCTAACAAATGTCAACTAATTACATTTTTCAATTTCTTTTTTATATCAGTTTAATTTGTGGAAACGTAATCGGTTGATCAATTTAATATAATTTTTAAAAAGTGTATTTTATATCGCTATTAAAGAACTATTTCACCACTGTTATACAATTTGTGGCCGGACCCAGAAAGATGACATGATGTAGGCTGATTGTCTTTTTTATTTTTTTTTTTTATTTTTTTTTAACTCCTGAATTTGGACCAACAGGTCTGAAGTGCCTCCTTGTAGATAAAATGTCCCCATGCAGATGGGAATTTCTAATGTTGTGGGGATTTGCCTGGTCCAAATATGGGAAATAACTGTGTGTGTGTGTGTGTGTGTGTGTGTGTGTGTGTGTGTGTGTGTGTGTGCTGGTTCAGGTCTGCAGATGGGTCAGGGCCTGTGGAGGGTGGCGAGGAACCAGCAGCTGCAGCAGGAATACAGCGAGCAGTGTTTCCTCCAGCGCAGTGAGCGTCGGCGCAGGATGACCGAGCTGCTGAACGAGACGCCGCCGCACTCGCGCCGTGTGCCACAGTGTCACGCCGACATCGGGCACCTGCTGCGAACGCGCAAGGCCAAAGAGGAGCAGGGCTTCATAGACCTGGAGATGCTGCCCCCTGAGCTCAGCATCACCATCCTGTCCTACCTGAACGCCACCGACCTGTGCCTGGCCTCCTGCGTGTGGCAAGACCTGGGCAACGACGAGTACCTGTGGCAGGGGTGAGTGTGTGTAAATCTGTGTGTGTGTGTGTCTGCTGTCTGCCTATCCGTCTGTCTGCCCGTCTGTCTGCATGTCCGTCCATTTTTCCATCCGTCCACATACATGTCCGTCGCGAGAAAATCAAACCGATCACCCAAAAAAGTTTAAACTATCCAATCACCTACATACCCAATCTCACATGCATCCATATTTCCACATACCCATCTATCCATCTTTTTGTCCATAGATCTATCTGTCCTATCATTCAAATTCAAATCTAGTAGATTAGATTAAACTTTATTGTAATTATTCAAAGCCAATGAAATGCAGTTAACATCTAACCAGAAGTGTATCGGTGGCCTATTTACAAACCTAAATCCCATCCATCTATTTATCTGTGCACACATCTGTCTGTCCACATACCCAGTCTTCCACTGAACCACCAATCTGTCCACTTATGTTCATTCATCTATCCATTCAATCGTATTTCCACCAATTAATCCCTCCATCCGTCCATCATGATAGACCTCTTGTGCCATCATTTATCCCTCCGTCTCAATCAGAAGTGGTCGTCATTAAGATCTTGCACTTTAGATCAGAGGTTCATGTTTAAATCCTTACTAAGCCATCACTCCTGGGTATATGGGATATCTGTGAAAACTAAACCCTTTTAGTGCATTGTTTGCTATAAGACATCAAAATGCAAATATATAAATAAATCATATAAATAAAAATATTGTATATACAAATAAATTTGTTTTTTCTAAAAAAGTAAATGCACTGTACAGTGTAAAAGCGGGCACTACAGAGGGGGTGACTCTGCCTGATTAACTAAAAAATGCAGAAAATAACCTCCGTATTGCCAGAAATAAAGTCGGAATTAGGCACATTTTTTTTATTTTTTTGTGGAGGAAACTGGATCCTATATGAATCTTTTTTTCGCCCCTTGCTGTTTTTTTTTTTTTTTTTTTTTTTTTTTCTCGTCTCTCCATTTTTCATTATGCAGTGTTTGTTTACTCGTTCAGAGCGTTTCAGAGTTTAACAAGTGGTGTGTCAGTAATAAAGGTCCGTGGGGAAACACAGTGCTCCATGTGTAGTGAAAGGGACTGAACGATGCAGAGGAATTTATTTAATTATTTTTTTTCAAATGTTTGTGTTTTTTAAATATACATCTTGGGGTGTTTTATTTATTTATTTATTTATTTTTTTTTGTATTTTTTTTATAAATGCTTGATCCCGGAAAATTTTTAATTGTGGTTTTTATCTTTCGGAAAATTTTTAATTGTGGTTTTTCTCTTTCTCTATCTTTCTCCTTTTTCTCTCTCTCTTTGTCTCCCCCCCTCCCCTCCTCTTTTCTCTTTCAGCTTGTGCAAGTCCACTTGGGGTCACTGTTCCATCTACAACCGTCTTCTTCCCCCCGGCTTCTCCTACAGAAAACTCTACATGCAGCTTGATGAAGGAAGCTTGACGTTCAACGCTAACCCTGAGGAGGTGAGCAGAACCGGCACGCCACTTTCTCACGATAACACGGCTGCTTCTTTTCACCGCTAAGATCAGAGGCCGGCGTCAGGGCGCTCCAGCGTTCTGGTTAACGACGTGAGAGCGTGCAAGCCGTTCATCTTTTATAGCTTTGTGAATGTCATTAGCTAAAGTCACACAGCTTTTCGGGTTCTACTGCATGTTTTCGACCTGATTATCTCTCTCTCTCTCTCTCTCTCTCTCTCTCTTTCTGTGTGTAGGGTATCGCTTACCTCATGTCCAAAAGCATTCTCCTGGACCATCCGAAGGAAATCGCCAAGTTTATATTTTACACCAGAACGCTGAACTGGAAGATGCTGCGTATTTATCTGGACGAACGGTTTGTTACTCAATCTTTCTGTTTCTCTTTTAGTTTTTTTTGAGGGTTTTTTTGTGTATTTTATTTATTTAAAAAAAAAAAAAAAAAAGATTCACAAATAAATAAATAAAATGTCAAACATAAGATGTATGGCCTTAAATATTAATTTTATATTTAAAAAAAATTTTTAATTAATTTCCAGGTCACAAGCTGTAGAATACAAGGAGATTTATGGCTTTTTATGAGTAGAAAAATTTTTTAAATTTCCTAAAAAATAAAATATAATTTTTTTTTCATATTTTGTATTTTTGATATTTAATTTTTACTTTAACGGTCACTGAATAACATGAAATCGCAAGGTTTTTTTTTTTTCTCTGCCCCATCGCCCCTTTCTTTAAAGGTGCAACAAATATCGATGACCTTCTCAATACCATTTTTATCTACATTACTGACTGGTGAATTTAATCATAAAATCTGAAATCTAGTTATTTATCCGCCATTATAAAATCAGTATTATTAAATCCCCCCACCCTCTTCTGATTGAACCCCCCCCTGTAGCCGAGACGTGCTGGATGAGCTGGTCACGCTACACAACTTCAGTAACCAGTTCCTCCCTAACGCGCTGAGGGACTTCTTTAGACACATCCACGCGCCCGAGGAGCGCGGCGAGTACCTGGAGACGCTCATCACCAAGTTCTCACACCGTTTCTGTGCCTGTAACCCCGCGCTGGTCCGGGACGTCGGCCTCACGCCTGGTGAGTCGCAACAATAAGATCATATTAATTAACTCTCGAAAAGACCAACACGTCAATATTATTTGTGCGATTTGTACAAATCTGATGGCAAAATTGTTTAATGGATTTTAATAATATTTAAAAAAAAAAAGAAAAAGAAATCATGACATTCCTATTTAAAAAAAAAATTACCCTTTTTCTTTTTTTTTTTTTTTTTTTTTTTTTTAAAAAAAAAAACTTTTTTTTTTTTTTTTTTTTTTTTTTTACAAAAAATAACGCTTATTATATCACAACAAATGCACTGTGACCAAAGATTATTTGTTTTATGCCATATTTTATGTAGGAATACATTTTATTTTTAATTTTTTGTCCTTACATGGTGAAGATCCTTAAATTAATTCTTGTGGCTTATTAAATTTATAAATAAAAAATAATAAAATCACAAAAAATATAGATAAAAATAATGCTGATTGTAATGTCAATATTGTGATAAATGATGTCACAGAACGCTTTAAATGATCATCTCGTCATTTTTATTGTTTTATTTTTAACATTTTGATGAAGAAAAAAATTCTATTACACAAATATTTTAATTATTTGATGAAGCCTTTTGATTGGATGTTTGTTTTGCGTCCTAAAAGAAAATGATTTATTTTTTGCATCTAGAACAAAAAAATCACATTTTTTTCCGCCCAAGCTTGATACTAAATCATTTTGATTCTTGTATTGTACAAAATAGAAAAAAAAGCTACAACATTGTTGATAAAGCACTATATTTATATATATTTTTTTAATAGCTAAAATATATTCTCCTTTTAAAATAAATAAATAATATATTATATAATATTGTGCTTTATCAACAATGTTAATTTATTTAATTTTTTATTTATTTAATTCTTTTTTTACTTTTTTATATGAGATTTTGGAAAAAAAAAAAAAATGTATGTACTTGTAAGTTATTGAAAAAAAAAAAGTTATTTGCTTCACAAAAGCATTTATTTATTTATTTTTTTATTTTTAAAAGACTCCCAGACTCTCTCTTTCAGGAAACCGATCCTGGAAAGAGACGTGTGATGAAGCAGAGATTCTGATTCCATGTTGACTTGGACTTTATGTGAAGTTATAGAAGAATAAATAGTGTTTTTGTTTTTTTTTTGTTTTTTTTTATATTGTTTATCGACTTTAACAATTTTTTTATTTATTTATTTTTTTTAATGAATGATGTCATTTTTACTTGTCTCTTGTCATTAAAATCCCCAAAGCATAACCCGGGCCCCGTCAGTCCAAATTTCCAAAGCGCTGGAGACTCCCTCCATGGACATCTCCTTAAATAAGAGCAGTGTTTATACGTGGTTTTCGTGAATCACCCAGCCTGCAAATCCTTATGCGCTGTTCCTATAGCAACAAGCAAATGATTGGGCACGATTCTGACCAATCGGAATTGAGTAAAAAGGAAGGACCCGGGTTTATTTGGCTTCACGTGGTTCCTCACGTGGAAATTCAAGCTTGGCTTGGCTTTATAGCCGTGGCTGTCTTCTCTAAATCCACAGTAAAGTCTGCAGGATTATAGTGTTAGCAGAGCGAGGCATTAATCCAATCCAGCCAGCAGTGTGTGATGTTCCTCCAAAGAACACGCACCGGAACGACTCCCGAAAAAGTGTTTCGTTCATTCATTCACACGACATCTGCGTCTCACAAAATCTCTAAACTACTGAAAATCTCGTAACTACTTCCACGTTTCCGGTCCACTGATGATCCATCTCTCGTTCCAAAATCATCAGATGCATGCAAACCAGACTGACGGCTGTCTAACCTTTTTTTTTTCACGTGTTTATAAATACGTTCTCTTTGGGTTTCTTCAGGACAAGGGGGCGGGGCTTAGGCCAGAGAAATCTATCAGCATCACTTATGTCGAAGTATTGAAAAATACGGTATTGTTGTGTTGCAGATGCCGTGTACGTGCTGTGCTACTCGCTCATCCTGCTCTCCATCGACCTGAGCAGCCCGCACGTGAAGAACAAGATGTCGAAACGCGAGTTCATCCGGAACACGCGCCGCGCCGCGCAAAACATCAGCGAGGACTTCGTGGGCCACCTGTATGACAACATCTATCTGATCGGCCATGTCGCCGCCTAGCAGATGACTTACACACACACACACACACACACGTGCACCACAAACGCATAACACCGGCACCGGCCAATAAAACACTCGGCTACGCCACTGAAACGCTTATGCGAAATGAACGCTGACCTCTAGAGGTGTTCTTTAGTATAGCGTAGGGAAAGCCAGACAGCAACACACACAATCACACACGCGCAAACCACCGGTTGCCTTAGCAACCCGAGGCGGAAAAGGGTAGCACCTCAATCGCAGCTGAAAAACCACGCAGAGCCATGTAGCTACTCGACGCGAAACTCGTGTTTGCTCGCTTACAAATATTCCAGACGTCTGGTTCGTTAATGAAGCCATTTCTCTTTTGTTTTGTTTTTTTCGTTCCACGTCTCCGCCTCTTTCCTCCTAGTTTTATATCCATAACAAAAAAAAAAAGATCCGGATAGAACCGAAGAGCCTTTGATTATATTTTTTTGATGGCAATGATGAAGGAAATCGACCTAATAATCACCACACGTGTGAAGAGAGGTTATAACGGAGCACACGTAACGAGGCGCGAAACCCCACATGGATATGAAGATTCATGTTCAGCCTGGTTCCCCAGAGGGCCTCGGGTTGCTCATCGGGGGTTTTCTGGTTTTCTCCCACGGCGTATTTGTAAATAAGGTGTGAATACGTGCAGGGCGTCTCCTCGTCCAGGACGTTGCTCCGCCCCACACCTGTGATGATCCCTTTATCTTAAATACAAGTGGAATTCTAACACTGTCGAACCTTTTTTTTTTTTTTTTTTCGTCTAGACGTCTAGCCCGACGAACTCGATTTTTCTGCAATCCCTCCGTCCTTGTTCGCTGTCTAACACCACCGTGTGTATGTGTAGCTTCCTAAAGTCCCCCCCCCACAAACACACACACACACACACACACACACTCCCTCAAGCTGCCTATATATTCCGTCGTTGCTTCTGCTGTGTTGCAGTTCGGCCGCTGAAGAGCACTTTAACCCAAGGAAATCTTTTTATCTGTCATATTGTATATATTCTCTCTCTCTCTTTCTCTCTTTCTCTCTCTCTCTCTTCTTTCTGGGTTTATGCACATCCGAAGGAGCTCCACACAGTAGTGCCAATCGTAATGCTGTAAAGGAAGCGTGCGCACTGACTCGACCTCCTACACGTTCTCGTATGTAGTGTGTGTGTGTGTAATACGACCCGATTTTATTTGCACATCATGTACATATTCAAGAGGTTTATATAGAAATATATATAATTTTATTTTTCAATATTTTAGCTACTTTTTTTTTTTTTTTTTTTAAATAAACGTTCCCTTTTTATTAATGCGGAACTTCTGCCTTTTTGCACTTAGGACATTTTTTGCCACGTCTCCTCCTCCGTCTCGTACACGCGGACACGCACTCAGAAACCACTCACATCGCTGATGTCCTTCATCAAGAATTTTTTTTTTTAAATAAACGTTCCCTTTTTATTAATGCGGAACTTCTGCCTTTTTGCACTTAGGACATTTTTTGCCACGTCTCCTCCTCCGTCTCGTACACGCGGACACGCACTCAGAAACCACTCACATCGCTGATGTCCTTCATCAAGAAGTAAACGAACACTAACGATGCGAACAAAAGTCCCGTTTGTATCTGGTGACTTTTTATTTTTAGTTTTTTTTTTTATTATTTTACTGTTCTGGAAAGATATTCTAGAGGAATCCATTCGATTCCACTTGATCACATGATTTGGCCTTTATAATTATTTATTATTATTATTATTATTATTATTATTATGAGGCTTGTGCCTGTAAACCCTCGCACTATACTTTCAGAACACGTCCCACGATCATTCGAGCTGAACGTGGGTTGAGCATCGAGAGTAAATACGTGTCACATGCACTAGACATGAAGATCTAACAGACTCCATGAGACACCATGGAGTTCGTTCACTTTTTTTTTTTTTCTTGTGATACCGGCACATGCCTATTTATTCTTTTGTTTGTTTGTTTGTTTGTTTTGTTGTTTTTATAAATCTTTCCAAGAGGCCTTACAGGACAGAACAATGAAAGAGCACGACAAATGAAGTTCTGCTGACCGCAGAAAAATCCCCAACGATGAACCGACGCCGTTTGACCAGATTTATTTAATAATATTAGCAAATGAATGAATTAAAAATGCTAATTGTTTTGTTTAAGAGGTTTCTGAATGATGACACTGGACTAAATACTTCTAGATTGTATACAAAAATTAAATAAAATGGTGCAAAGCATAAAAACAATCCTGTGTTTGGAGCTTTTTACACAGTTGTATAAAAAGTCTGTTTTACTTGATTTAGCAGGACAATGCTCCTGTGCACAAAGCCATCTTCATGTAGATATACTGCACACAGGTGGGAAGATTTTTTTTATTTCTTTATCGCTTTTATCAATGCACATTGTCTCAAAGCAGCTTCATAATCGTCCTTAATGAGCGAGCCTGTGGCGAGGAACAGCTTCCTGAGAACGTGCACGTGAACGTCGACTGCACACCAGACCTCCTCACCTCACCTACAACCGTACATGACTTTACTAACATCCTGCTGACTGAAGAAACACACCCTGAAATCGAGTGGAACATTTTCCCAGAAAAGTGCAGGATACTATAACTAAATGTCGACTGGAGAATTTAGATCTTCTGCTCAGGTGTCCACAAATCACCTCACTGAGGAAAGTACCATGTTCCTGCTAAATGATGCGTAATTATGGAAAATTTTTCTAAATCTAAAAAAAAAAGTGGGTGATTTTATATATTTATATTATTATATATGAATCGGTGATTAGATCTAGAATTCAGAATAAAATTACTGAGCTCTAAAATCATATTTAGAATAAAAATGCAAAGTAAAAAAGAGGAAATAAACTGAAATAAGGACTGTTTTATTGTTCTATACACGAAGACAAACTCGAAGGAAAAGCTAATATTTATTAGGGTTAAGGTTATTAAAGGGCGGGGTTAGGGGCGGGGTTACGGGCGGGGTTTTGCCTCATCGTTTTGATCGCGACTTCAAAAGTACATATTTATAATATATATTTATAGTATTGGGTTTGGAGTATTGTTGTTTTCAGTTTAATACATTCAAATGCTCAAATAATGGCGTATAAAATATATGATAAATGTAAATAGAAAATAGTTGCTAATGACGTTACTGATATTTTATTCAATTGGTTAAATTTTATTTTAATAAATGTTGCCTACATTTATTATTGTATTCATTTTAATACGCAGATATATATAAAAAAAATTAAAACCGTAGAAATCTCTTTGTAAGAAAGTAAACACTTTTCAGATTTTAATTTTTTATTTTATTTTATTTATTTATTTATTTTTTTACCAAGAGCGGCTTTTCAATAAAAACACACGGCTGAAAGAATGATGAGATATGTGTGACACACACACACACACACACACACACACACACACACACACACACACACACACACACACACACACGCGGATAAAAAAACGTTAGAATGTTTCTGCAAAACTGTTAAAATATAAAAAATGTAAAAGTCGGTGTAATATCCGGTTTCTCTATGAACCGTTCTTTCTTTATTTTTTTATTTGCACGTTATAAACGCTATCATTGTTCATTATTTTATCATAAGAATTGTAAATTAGTTTTTATGTATATATTGATTGATTATTAATTATATTCGCATTGTTTTAAGATTTTATTTCGCCACTTTTTTACGCATTTTTCATTGATCATTTTTATGCAACTTACATTTTATTTCTAAACTTATCCGAAATTATTTGTATTATGAAGTATTTTTCGTGGTGTCACGAAAATGAGGGAATAAATAAATACGGGCTAGACAACGCAAACTGATCAAAATGGTCATTATGAAGAAAAATAATTGGGCTTCAGAGGGAGTTTGGTCTAAAAAAAAAAGAGTCTTTTATTTATTTATTTTTTCTTGCCATGACCATTTTTATTTAGAAAATGAAATAAATTACTGAACTGTTTTTCTTTTATATATATTTATATATATAATCTCTAATTTGCTCAATGAAACTGTAAAAAAATACATATTATTTTTTTTTAATTGCTGTTAAGGTTGGGTTTTTTTTTTTTTGTTTTTTTGTTTTTTTTGTTAAAATATTGAAATGAATAAATTCTGCACTTTCCCCTGACTGTGGAGATGCTGGACTGAGGTGAATGACTGAAGGTCAGGGAGGAGATGGAGTTGATTTTCACTGCTGCTCCAGGTTAGAGCTGATGTCTCTGCTGTGTTTATCAGAGCTTTATTGGGGAAAGGCTGTTTATGTGAGGTGACGTGTGCATTAATGGCGAGGCTTGGCCTGTAATTTGGCATGATTGATGAAGTCCTTATGTGCAGGAGAGCTGCAGATCGTCAACACAAAAACCCGAGACACCGAGTGAACGAACAAAAAAAAAAAAAATGCGGGGGGAAAAAAAGGGAAATGTAAAAGGATTCGAGTGCAAAACATGAGTCAGAACCGAATTCCGAGAGCTTTAATTAACCTTAAAATATAAATAATATTTTCAGATTTAATTATTATATTAACAATAAATAGATAATATTCAAATAATTTATATTAGGGCGCTATAGTTTCTGTATCAGTCTGCAGAATTGCTCTCTCTTTCTCTCAACCACACACACACACACACACACACACACACACACACACACACACACACACACACACACACACACACACACTGGTTAAACTACCAATACGCATTTTTGATGTATGCCAGAAATTGAAACTTCAAAACAATGGGAAAAGAAAGCGTATGTTTTGTTGCGCATGCGCGATTAATTATGCCGCGTCATTATCCATAAGTAGATTTTTATTCTGGCCGTTTCTGAAGCAGGATTAACGGAGCCGTGGTTTTATTGGACCTTTTCCCACGCAGTTCGGCTCAAGCTGTCAAGCAGATGTCAAAATGAATAGGGGGGATAAAATGTAAGAAAGAGAGAGAAGAAATGAAAGGAAACTGCACATGCATCAGATGAAACACTATACAATAACACACTGACCCAAATAACACACTGACCATAAATAACACACTGACCCCCCCAATAACACAATGATCCTAAATAACACACTGACCCCCAATAACACACTGACCCTAATACCACAATGACCCCCAATAACACACTAACCCAAATAACACACTGACCCAAATAACACACTGACCACAAATAACACACTGACCCCTCAATAACACAATGATCCTAAATAACACACTGACCCCCAATACCACACTGACCCCCAATAACACACTGACCACAAATAACACACTGACCCAAATAACACACTGACCACAAATAACACACTGACCCCCAATACCACACTGACCCCCAATAACACACTGACCCAAATAACACACTGACCACAAATAACACACTGACCCCCTTATAACACAATGATCCTAAATAACACACTGACCCCCAATACCACAATGACCCCCAATAACACACTAACCCAAATAACACACTGACCCAAATAACACACTGACCACAAACAACACACTGACCACCCAATAACACAATTATCCTAAATACCACACTGACCCCTAATACCACACTGACCCCAATACCACACTGATACTAAATAACACACTGACCATTAATACCACACTGATACCAAATAACACTGACCCCCAATACCACACTGATACTAAATAACACACTGACCCCCCAATACCACACTGATACTAAATAACACACTGACCCTCAATAACACACTGACCCCAATACCATACTGATACTAAATAACACACTGACCCCCCAATACCACACTGATACTAAATAACACACTGACCCTCAATAACACACTGACCCCCAATACCACACTGATACTAAATAACACACCGACCCTCGATACCACACTGACCCCAATACCACACTGATACTAAATAACACACTGACCCTTAATAACACACTGACCCCAATACCACACTGATACTAAATAACACACTGACCCCCAATACCACACTGATACTAAATAACACACTGACCCCCAATACCACACTGATACTAAATAACACACTGACCCTCAATAACACACTGACCCCCAAAACAAACCTGATACTAAATAACACACTGACCCTCAATAACACACTGACCCCTATACCATACTGATCCCCAATACCACACTGATACTAAATAACACACTGACCCCCAATACCACACTGATACTAAATAACACACTGACCCCCAATACCACACTGATACTAAATAACACACTGACCCTCAATAACACACTGACCCCTATACCATACTGATACTAAATAACACACTGACCCTTAATAACACACTGACCCCCAATACCACACTGATACTAAATAACACACTGACCCCCAATACCACACTGATACTAAATAACACACTGACCCTCAATAACACACTGACCCCTATACCATACTGATACTCAATAACACACTGACCCCTATACCATACTGATACTAAATAACACACTGACCCTCAATAACACACTGACCCCTATACCATACTGATACTGAATAACACACTGACCCTCAATAACACACTGACCCCCAATACCACACTGATACTAAATAACACACTGACCCTCGATACCACACTGACCCCAATACCACACTGATACTAAATAACACACTGACCCCTTAATAACACACTGACCCCTAATACCACATTGATCCCAAATAACACACTGTCCCCTAATAACACATTGATCCGCAATAGCACACTGACTCCCAACAACACACTTATACCCAATAACACAATGATTCCAAATAACACACTGAACCCAAAAATACACTAATACCCAATAACTCACTGATCCCAAATGACACACGGACCCCCAAATCACACTGACCTCGAATATCACACTGGTCCCCAAAAACACTCTAATCCCCAATAACACACTGACCACAAATAACACACTGACCACAATTAACACAATGATCCCCAATAACACACTTATCCCCAATAACACACTGACCACAAATAACACACTGACCACAAATAACACAATGATCCCCAATAACACACAGACCACAAATAACACACTAATCACCAATAACACACTGACCACAAATTACACACTGACCACAAAATAACACACTAATCCCCAATAACAAACATTTCCCCAATAACACTCTGATCCCCAATTACACACTGGCCACCAATTACACACTGATTCCTAACACACATCCCTAATAACAAACTGATTCCTAACACACTCATCCCCAATAAGATGCTGATTTCTAACACACTTATCCCAATAGCACACTGATCCAAAATAACACACTGATCCCCAATAGCACACTGATCACAAAAACACACTGATCCCAATAGCACATTGACCCCAATAACACACTGACCCTGAATACCACACTGATTCCCAATAACACACTGATCCCTAATAACACACTGATCCACAAAACACACTGATCCAAAATAACACACTGATCCAAAATAACACACTGATCCCCAATAACACACTGATCCCAATAGCACACTAGTCCCCAATAGCACACTAGTCAAAAAGGTATGAGGGTACAAAATTATGAAGAGATTTGAGCTTGAGAAGCAGAATCTTGTACCCTATTCGATATTTGAAAGAAAGCCAGTGTAGATATATGCTTAAAGGAGGAGGTTCTAGTAATTAAGTGGGCAGCGAGTTCTGGACCAATTAAAGATTAGGAAGGAGTTTGTGAGGCAACCCAAACAGAAGAGAGTTACAATATCAATGCATGAGGTAACTAGAGCATGTACAAGAATAGCTGTGGAATCAGATTGTGAGGAGCGGGCGAAGATGACTGATGATCCGTAGATGGAAATACACAGACCGAGTAATATTGTTCTCATGCTTTTCAAAAGACAATGAAAAAGAACGACACCCAGACTCTTAACCTGAGAAGATGAGGAGATTATAGAATTATCAATAGAATAATGAGAAATGATCGAATTTTGACAAATTGGATTTGGTGCCAACCAAAAGAACCTCTGATTTGTCAATATTCAGATTGAGAAAATTGCACAGGAACCAAGATTTAATCTGTTCTAAACAATTCAAAGGAGAAAAGGAAAGAGGAGTACAATTTGGCTTGGAGGACAAATAGAGCTGGGTATCATCTGTGCAGCAATTAAAATCAATGCCATACTTCCTAAAAATATGACCAAGTGGTAATAAGTAAATAATAAACTCTGACCCACAAAAAGTCACCGGTCCCCAAAAACACATTGATCACAAATTACGCACTGATCCCCAAATAGCATGCTGTTTCCTAATAACACACTGACCTAAAATAACGTACTGATCCCAATAACACAATGACCTCAAATAACACACTGACCTCAAAAAACACACTGACCTAAAATAACATACTGATCCCAATAACACAATGACCTCAAATAACACACTGACCTTAAAAAACACACTGAACTCAAATAACACACTGAACTCAAATAACACTGAACTCAAATAACACACTGAACTCAAATAACACACTGACCACAAAAACCATACTGATCCCAATAACACACTGACCTCGAATAACACACTGGTCCTAATAACACACTGGTCCCAATAACACACTGACCTCAAATAAAACACTGGTCCCAATAACACACTGACCTCAAATAACACACTGACGGCAAATAACACACTGACCTCAAATAACATACTGGTCCCAATAATACACTGACCTCAAATAACACACTAACTCCAAATAACACATTGATCCCAATAACACACTGACCCCCAATAACACACTAATTCCCAATAATACACTGCTCCCAAATAACACACGTGTCTCCAATAACAAACGGATCCCAAATAACACTCTGATCCCAATAATACAGTACCTTCCAAAGACACACTAACCCCAAATAACACATCAACCCTAAAAAAACACACTGATCACAAAATAACACACTGACCTGAAATAACACACTGGTCCCCAATAACATATTGATCCCAAATACCATACTGATCCCCCAATAACACACAGGATCCTAATAACATACTGTTTCCCAACAGCACACTGATATTCAACACTGGTCCCCAAAAACACATTGACCCCAATAACACACTGACAACATTTGTGATGTGAATTACAGGCATGTTCTCACTTTGCCTGGTATAAGGTAGTGTGTGTGTGTGTGTGTGTGTGTGTGTGTGTGTGTGTGTGTGTGTGTGTGTGTGTGTGTGTGTGTGTGCCTGCGTGCCATATTTTGTGTGTTCTGAATTGAATTCGGTCTCATTTTATTTAGACGGTGTTCTAAACAATGGATACTGTCACAAAGCAGCTTTACAGAAATGTGTATGTAGATATAAATCTATTCCAACTATGGAAGCTGGAGGTAATGTTGGTGAAGAACACCTTCCTGATTTGGGATGAAGGAGCAACCTTGAAGAGGAACCAGACTCTGATGGGAACTCAACCTCATCTGGGTGACACCCGATAGTGCAGTTCTACCTCAATACCCGTCTATAACTGTCACTCAGTGTGTTAAAAGTCTGTAAAATATCACTTATGGTTTGATTCTTGTGTGTGTGTGTGTGTATGTTGTAATGTTATGTGCGTGCTATGCTTTTATGTTAAGCCATGATATTAGTTTACGGTTGCTTTAGTACCATGTTTGCGTGGTGTTCTTGTGTGTGTGCGCATGGGTGTGTGTGCGCATGCGTGTGTTCGTGTTTTTTGCATATTTTTACATAATGTGTTTGTGTTTAGTTTTTGAGTGTTATGAGGTAATGTTGGTGTGTGTGTTCTGCCTTTGCATGTTTTGATGTGATTTGCATGTGTGTGTGTGTGTGTGTGTGTGTGTGTGTGTGTTATGATGTGGCATACTCTATACTGTGTGGTATCTCTCAGTGTTGTAAGTGTGTATTTGAAGTCAGAAATACTCACGATGTTCTTCATTACGTTCCTCTTTATAGTGTGGCAGAGCTTTGAGGCAGTGTGTATATGTGTGTGTGTATATATGTGTGTGTGTATATATGTGTGTGTGTGTGTGTGTGTGTGTGTGTGTGTGTGTGTGTGTGTGTGTGTGTGTGTGTGTGTGTGTGTTTCAGGGAGATGTGCAGCGTAAAGCTGCTGTGGCTCAGGAAAGGTAAAGTGCTTAATATGAAGCTGTGTGTTTAGGCTGGCCCTTTCCCCGCATGTCCCTTCCCATAATCCCGCTATAACCCAGAGCCCCACAGTGCCCCTGCTGGGTAATTATTTCCTGCGCTGCCCCCCAACTACACATCCAGAAAGGCCACACATCCCAGCACCAAAAAATCAAGAACTCAGCGAGTGAGTGATTATTTAGGTTCTCTCACTTCCTTAGCCATACATCATCGTCCCAAAGCTTTGATAGATTCATTTATGTTTCGTCTCGCCTGGACCTTTTTAACAACAATCGGGTAATCATTCAATAAATTCAAAATCTGAAACATTATTTATCCTCATGCGTATTGAAATTAAAGACGGGTTTAAATTTAAACACGTCCTTCTCTAGCCTTACACGGACCTACACCGAGGTTCGGGAAATGCTAGGTTGAAAATATCTTTTTATTTGCACGTCATTTGAAAATCTGAAAAAATTTAAGTTCCTCAAAGATTCCATTAAGAAGCTGTGAATTGAACAAAAGTCCTGAGTGAAGCTCTTCATAAAGCTGGCTGAGAAGATACCATACTCAGAGCTTTTGAGACTTTTTTTTAGGAGGAGCTTTTTTAGAATATATAAATACGTAGATCTTTTCTGGTCACTATATTTGTTCCTATCAAAGATTTTAGAGTTTATTGTGATAAGTATACAGTCATCTGCCTATGACATAATATATATAATAAATAATAAATATAAAGAAAAGAATAAACAATAAATATAAGGGAAAAAAAAACACAAGACATAATTACAAATATACAAAGTTATGTATAAATTGTGCAACGTGCATTGTAACCTTGTTTATAATATTTTTAATAATTTTTTTAATATTAATAATAGACATTGTCCTTAAGCAGTTTTACACAATTCCATAGATTGCAAATATAAATTTTAGAAATGTATAGAAAGTCCGTATACTCTCTGTTTTTCCCTAATGACAAAACCGATGGAAAAAAAAACGGCAATGAAAACCTTCTTCAGACGCAACAAAGAAGAAACCTCTAGAGGAACTCAAAAGGGAACCCGTGATCATCTAGGTGACCCCAAATTCATTATAGGGTGTCATTTCTGAGTTTATCAGCTGTAATTACAGTCCAAATCCATTTTCATGGTTCTTGAGTTTACCCTGTTCATGTCTGATGATGTTGAAACCATCCTCAGATTCAGCGGGTGGTCTCCAGCTATCGTAGAACTAAAAGAATCCATAATCAGAAGCCTGGTCATGCCAGCTGATAGTGAACACAATCAATGTTCTATTAATTATTTTAGGTTGATAATGACGTTGTTAAAAACGTTGCTTGTGAAAATGTCTGGCGTAGCAGATTCAAATGATTACAAGTTTGTTAGTACTTTCAAATGCTTCTGCTAAATATTGTCTCAAGCATTGATGTGAAAGCTCACCTTATAAACAACAATGTCCTGGGCCATCTTTACTCTGTCAGAGAGTTCCTCTGTCAAACCCTAAAACTCCCAGGAGCAGTTAATAGGTGCAGGCGCAGACTTTCTGTCTCGCTTTATAGCTGTCCTGAATGATATGAGATATTGGATAATATGCTGATAGATAGATAGATAGATAGATAGATAGATAGATAGATAGATAGATAGATAGATAGATAGATAGATAGATTGATAGATTGATAGATAGTGCTTTCAGCTTGTGCATTAGGAGTCAATATGTGGTTTCCTTTTAGGTTTCGTGGTTAAAAAGTGGTAAAAGTGTCAATGAAATGGCTTTAGTCATTTTTTATTTTTAAAATGAAACTGGTCAGAAGGTCAAATGCCATTTATAAGCCCTTCATCAGATGTTATGTCAAAACATTTCAGGAAAAATATGGAATAATTTCGGTATAACGGTTTAGCTAAATTAGTAAACGAGGCTACTTTTGCATCAGAACATATATTTCATTCTCAGCAGTTCATGTCGGATCTGAAAAACGCTGACAAAATGAGTCTGACAACAAAATGATCCTAATGGGAATCCAAATTAAAGGTTTTTCCCTCAGAAGTACTCCAGAAATACACAGTCGAGAGTACTCGAGAAAACAAAAAATAAAGCTGGAAATGCCATTCTCAACAATGTGTCGACAAAAACAACAGAAATCCAAAGATATGTTGAGAATGGTACCTGTCGAGTCACAGCAGTCACGTTGTAGCCAGTGTGTACGTCTTCCTCCAGTCACGATCTCTCGTGCTGGCATGTTGAGCAACCCTGAACCCTGAGAGACGAGTAATGTGGGAGAACACCGGGGTGCCAAAACAAACTTCTACACACAACTCTGTGGCCTAAGTTTTCTCTCTGCCCGTTTTCTTTGGCCATGTTTCTGTCTGAGAAACTGTGAACATCCAGGGTTATTTTCAAGGGTGAAGTGGCTGATAATGAAAAAGGGTTGCAAAACGTCATTTCACACACCACTTCCATACTGTAAAAGGAAATCACTGCAGTTTTACACACCAGACGATGTTTCCAGAGGAGTCCCATTCCATCGAAGTTTACTTCAGTGTTTAAAATGAACCTGATGCCGGTAGAAAAGTCTGTAGGATGTTCTAGGAACACAAGGAGATGGAGCTCCAGTGATTATGTTATTAACCTTTATATGGGGAACAACGATTTTTGTGCCTCATTGTTATAACTCTTGCTATGAAACATTTTTGTTTTATATCAGTTTAAATGTTGAATTGAAGAAAACATGCATATAATTAAAAAAAATTTGTAATCATTCCAAAAAGTATATATTTTTGCAATTAATTTTGACTATGATAACTTTGTTAAATGAATAAATCACATTGTTCTGAGCAAACAGATAAACTGTAAAAATACAATTTAATTGAATATATGTGTAACAGAGTTGCACTTTTAACATGAATCACATCAGTCAATATCACAATACCACTGGAAATAAATAAATAAATAAATAAATAAATAAATAAATAAATAAATAAGGGCGTGATTAAAACGAGCTTCCGGAAATTTGAATGATAAACTTCCTTTTGGTCACGTGAGTCGTGTTTTTTTTTCCAAAAAATTCAAAGAAGTGTTTGTCTTCAGGTAAGATTTTTGGTTGAAAGTTTTGCGACATAATGTTTCATAATCTTTTGGCCAATTTTCTTTAAAATAAGGTTTCATTAAAAAAGGTCCTACATATATAACATGATATTTAATCAAAACAAATTTACCAAACGTGTTTGAAAGTAAGGTGTAGTTATTTTCGGCAGGTTTTAAAGATTTTATGGATGTTTTATCGTGAAATTATTTGTCGGAAAAAAAATCCACAAGTTGTAAAAAAAACGTTTTGCTTTCCTTCACGACTTAATTTTGTAAATACAATATCAGTGAAATAAACAAACCTCATATCTGTGGAAAAACTCTCTAAAAAAATTAACACTCGAATGTCGGCTCCAATTAAATTTTTTGCGTAAATACAAAAAAATTAAATAAAAACAAGTAGAAAACGATAAACACTCTGAGATTAAATTTGATATCATTTTCAATATCCCTCCTAAATGAGTGTTGATGTGTAAACTCCTTCAGCTAACGGCTTTCTGCAAAACAGGCGAATAAAAAAAAGTCGGGGAAAGAGTTTTCCCAGGGACCGCGCTCCGAGCTGTGGTTAGTCTCAGTCTAGCTGTCACAAATACTATGAACAGCTGTTCTTCTCTACAACACCACAACTGCATATTAAAGAAAAAAAAAAACTCAAAACAATCCCTTTTGAGTCTTTATATAATGTTCACGCGCTGTGTGTATTTTCCTGCGTTATAAAAATGCTAATATAATTAATAATCTTATTTAAAAATATGTATACACACATTGTGATGTCTGAGTGACAGATTTATATCATTCATACATTCATTCATTCAATTTTTTACTTCATTCAATTTCTCCTTCAGGTAAAATGTGCATTTGTTTAATAATGGATGTATTTTTTTGATTGTTTTGTTTGTTTGTTCATTTATTATTGTATTCATTTATTCAATTTCTCATAGAGGGAAAATAGCATTCATCCATTCGTTTATTCATTCATCCATCCATCCATTTATTTATTCTTTCATCCAATTATTCATTCATTTATCCATTAAATTATTTATTCATTCATTCATCCATCCATTCATAACCAATGAAAGTGTACTTTTTAATACAAACACCACAGTGATCGCATTTCATGCATTTTCACATCTCTGACTTCTTCTCATGGAGTACACAGCTTTTACAGCTTCAATCTGATAATAATGAAAATAATAATCCAGACACTATGGTAGATTTAATGTATAATCAGTATAACACACTAATATAATGCTGTAAAATCACAAGCTACTACACATGCATGTCTCAATTCCCTCCTATGTCCTGAAATGTGCTGTGTATGCGTATCTCATATCTATTTTTGTGCTATTAGATCACAAAACATGGACATTTGGCACAAGGTATTGTATAATAATGCGAGTGTGCGAGCTAAAGCTATTTATATGTTCTGTTCTGTTTTTAAAAACATTGTCTGTTCCTTGTCCTGCTCCTTTCTTCATGGTTTTTTGGACACATGAGACGCCCTGTCCATCTTCACATCTGCACCCTTTCTTTTCATGATCTCAAGCAATTTCTTTGATGTTTCAGATTCAGCTTGAATCAATCACTTCAGGCTGACAAATGAGACGAATCCCGATGAGGTGCAAAATGCTTATTTCTATCAAAAGATAGAACATTTTTCTTGAATGTTTCGCAATAACTTCTATTGATTGTTTATTTGCATAACTGATATTTGCGGTGTTTGTTTTAAATAAATGTGTATATATTATATATATATATAATTTTTTTTTCTTTGTATCTCAAATGTAACAGTAAGTGTATTTCTCTGGTATAAGAGGAGTATAATATAATAAATCAGGACATGTTTATACAGAAAAATAATCAACTTCCTTCATAACACCAGTAAATTTGCTATTTATAATTTTTTTCAGTAATAGAAATGAATATAAAATATGTCCTATAATATTCTGTAACTGTATATAGGTGTGAACTAATGGGTTGCTTTATAAAATGTAATATTGTAAACGTTGAAATGGTTTATTAATAGTCCATTAGCTTTAATGTACAGACCCCAGGCTAAAAACAGATGAATAACTGTGTATACATTATTTTTTTTTATTCTGACTTATAGTCTGCTATTGTTAATACGTACAGCTGCAGAATAGACAGTGTGTGAGCTGGATTTCATCACCTATCCTGTGTATGCTTTGGGAAGCTGTGTGTCATGGTCTGTGTCAGCTTTAATAAAACGATATAGCCAGTCGAAAGAGAGTGTTGAAGCAAACATTTTCCAAACACAAAAATTAAATCCTGCATTTCCTCATTAACAGAGTCATCATTCCTATCGCTTCATCACTCCAGGTTTAAATATTTCATTCCCCTGCACACGGTCACTGGTGCACTTTAGAGACCCAACAATGACAACAATGTCAAACAACTCTATTGGTTTCTCCTTTAATTCCCTCTTTGTTTCCTGCACTGGCGTTTTCTAATACATGAGCACCAGTAAATACAAACATATTCCATATTCCTTACCTACAACCTGCTCTAGATAAAGATGCACAGCTTTATATAAAAGGGAACTATTTTCACCTTCATTACAAAGGGTATAAGGTTTATGTCTAAATCCAGCATCATTTAGTTTATAGGATAATTTTATAACCATGTGTTTAAAAAAGAAAAATCAGTGCACTACAAGAACACTTGCAGTTAGCACACAATAACTAATATAAAGAAATATAAACTGCCAAATGCTCCTCCATGGAAAGTGACATAAAATTAGAATGAAATTGAAATTGAATTCACACCTTCGGTCTGATCAAGTTCATCTGGTCTAGAAACACATCCCTCTCACTGCTACATACTCACTCCCACAATCACTCGCTCAGGTAGCAGATTAGCTGTAGATGTTCTCCCTGACTTCTGGTTGTTTATCTGGTTAATAATAATCCCAGTTTAATATTATTAGTAGTTTATAGAAGATCTACCTGCAATTAAAATCACAGTTATGATTGTTTACGATTGTACAATTCTGTTCATCCATCAATCTGTCCATACATCCAACTCTGGGCGTCTGCCCGTCTGTCTGTCCGTTTGTCCGTCTGTCTCTGTCCTTATGTCTATCTACCTACATACTTACCTACCTATCTGCCTATATCTATCTATCTATCTATCTATCTATCTATCTATCTATCTATCTATCTATCTGTCTGTCTGTCTGTCTGTCTGTGTGTCTCTCTTTTTATATATATATATATATATATATACATACATATATATATATACAAATTTAATTTGTTTACACGGATAGGTCTGTTAAAAATAGAAGAAAATAATAGTAAAGAGAAAATAGTAGTTAAATTTCCATTACACGATATTTTAAAAGCACTTAATTTCAGTTTATTTTATACAAATATAAATAAATAAATATCCAGAAATAATGCTATATACACTATGTAGATGGTGTTCGAAAGGCTGCGTCTAGACATGTGCCGATTATCTTTCATCTAATAATACGACTTGGAAAAGCACGATATTATCGTAGACCGTTCAAAAGTTTCTGCACCCCCACGGGGCCATGCGTTTCTTGTGACTTGAGTAATTTATTAACGACGCAGTGTTTTATATTTATTGTGTTTAATATCGGCACATGCCTAGTCGCATCATAGCTGTAGGAGCGAGCGAGGGGGCAGGGTTAGCACGGACAAGAAA
>MU551567.1:4316037-4330343 GCA_024362625.1 Silurus asotus | reverse complement strand
TTATTATTATTATTATTATTATTATTATTATTATTATTATTATTATTATTATTATTATTATTATTATTATTATTATTATTATTATTATTATTATTATTATTATTATTATTATTATTATTATTATTATTATTATTATTATTATTATTATTAGTAGTAGTAGTAGTAGTAGTATTAATTGTAATACCGATATTACTACTATAATAATAATAATAATAATAATAATAATAATAATAATAATAATAATAATAAATAATAATAATTACAGCCCGTTTATGTACCTTATATTGTTTTTAAAGTTAAAACAAGGTCGAATTCTTCTTCTTCTTCTTCTTCTTCTTTTTCTTATTGTTATTATTAAATCCAATATTTGACACTATTTCTTTTACTTGCCATGCACTAACCACGAGCCAAATCCTAACACGCGTCCCTACACGTGTGTGTAGAAGTGTGTGATTTTTCACAGTAATCCGGGGTCTATTTCTCCCTCCGATAAGATCCTTTAATTGAGTCGCTTTTAATTGGGCAATAATGCAATTTTCAATAACAGCGATTTGAAAGCAGTAATGAGCTCTGAGCCTCTCAGGCGACACCTGGCTTTTATTTTTATTTATTTTACTCCTTAAAAAGATCTAAACGTGTGGCCTAACAAGTATGTCTAAACATATTTCATTAGATTCCAATGATTGTCCGATCTGATCTCCTGGACAGAGGACATCTGATCAGACTGTTCAGCCCCAAAACATCTCATGTCTGTAAGCAAATCTCCACTGTCCATGAGTGTCAGAGGTCCACTAGGTGGCGATAGAAACCCCTTAAACACACACACACACACACACACACACACACACACACACACACACACACACACACACACACACACACAGCTGTTTCAGTATACAGAACACACAATTACTGAACAATAGTATTAAAGCGACTGACTCACACAGTGGAGACAGAATGATTTATCTTTATATCCATCAACGTTTATCCATTTTCCCTCAAGCTGTTTTCATAAAGACTTTGTCATGTAATCTCTCTTTATCCCCCCCTCTCTCTCTTTCTCTCTTTCTCTCTTTCTTTCTTTCCTTCTTTCTCTCTTTCTATTGAGTCATTACATCAGTCCATGGCACGAATTCCAACTTTTTTTTCCCGCCTGTCTGTTACTTAAGTCATTACATCAATCGATGGCACACATTCTCTCGATCAGTCTGTCCGTCTTTCTCTCTCTGTCTTTGTCTGCCTGTCTTTCTTTCTTTTTTTCTCCCTCTCTTATGGATATCATGCGTTCGTAAACCAAACGTGCAGCCCAATCTGAGCAAAAGCTGGTGTACAAACTACCATCATCACTACCATCATCATCATCATGATATGACCATGCAGCTTCAGTTTAATATTAATGCACTTGTCCTAATGCAGAAACTGAACCTACAAATCAGATTGTTTTATACGTAAAATCCTGTAAATCAGATTATTTGCCCTATAAAAGCAGGTAAAAGCTCCACACTACTGAACACAAGGATGCTAGCGCGTGAAGATGAGATGTGATTTATCAGGCAGGGAAATGGAGATCTATCTGCCTATGCATATCTATAACTGTCTAATCTAGCTAATATTTAATTTTACATGTCTACCACAGCTTTATTAACGTTCCTGATTCTGAAAGTGCTGATTTGTTTTCAGTATGTGCTTCAATTCCTCCTCCCAGTTCGCAGCTTCGTGGTGGTTTATATCAGTGCTTGAGTATTAATATTCTTTTCCTAAGTGTTTTATTTATTCCTTCTTTGCTTTCTTCTCTCACACGTTCTGCTGAAGGAAGTACACTAGATGGACGAGAGTATATGGACACTTGACTTTCCCAGCTGTATGCGGTTCTTCTCCAAACTGTTACCACAAATCTGGAGGCACACAATTGTGTATTATGTATTTGGATCTTGTAGCATTATATTTCACTTGAACTAGGAGATCAAAACCTGTTCTAGCATGACTATGCCTCTGTACACAAATCCAGCTTCATGAAGATATAGTGTGCATGGTTTGGAGTAGAAGATGGTGGTCTGCCATAGAGCTCTGACTTAACCTTATTGAACTCTTCAGACTCTGTTGAATGTGAACACTCACTACCCCCCAGGCCTTCTCACCTCACCTACATCACTACCTGACTTTGCTAACACCCTTGTGGCTGAATGAGCACAAATCTCTACAAGCACACTCCAAACATCAATTGGAACATCTTCCCAGAAGAGTGGAGGTCATTATAAGAGCAGATGGAGACAGAATGTGGAATGGGATGTTCAAAAAGCACAAACTGTCCATGCATCCAACTCTGGGCGTCTGTCTGTCTATCCGTCTGTCTATCTACCTACTTGTCTGTCTGTCTGTCTGTCTGTTAACCCTGTCTGTTTGTCTGTCCATCCATTCATCCATCCATCCATCCATCTAATCAAGTGTAAAGTATATACTGTCACCTTATAATCATCATCTCCCAGATAGAAGTAGAAGCCATTTTGGTCTAACAAACAACATTACACATTTAAATAGTTACAAATGCAATATAGATTTTTTTGTTTTCTACGCTCCCGTTTTAATTCACGCTAATAAGGCGCCCGAATTTCTGTAATTGGCTCACTTATTTCTCGACAGGCGACAAAATATCTCTGTGCAATAACGCTGCGTATAGCATCAATCATTCTCAGGTTTTAGTGGCCACAATTTTATGGCTGCTATAGACACAGAGCACTCAGAAGTTAAAAGTAAAGCTCTGTACCTGGATTATGTACCCTTTTGATGTCTCTGCCCCTACTACAGTCGGGCGTGCTAAAAAAAAAAAAAGTACAGAGAGGGCAAAAAAAATAAGGGGGCTATCGTAAGAAAGGACAAATAGTGAGGGAACGAGAGACCACCAACAGGCAGAGCAGAGGCCGTGGGGTTTTTATGGGCCTGGCTGGTCCGGCTAGTAGCTTAGAATCCATTATAGTTTTCTAGGGAAGGGTTGAGGGGGGCAGCAAGATGTATAATATGGCCTCTTAGCCCCTTAGGGGGACGCCATGGATTGTAAATCCTGCACGTCCTTTTTTACTACATAGTACCTTGTGAATGGGAAGCGGCTCGGCTTTCAATCTGGAGTGCAACACGGTGGGAAGATAAAACAAATTGGATCTGAGGAGCTGGAGATCGTTTGGGTTTTTTTCCCCGTCGAAACACAAAAGCTTCAAACGAAAGTCGCCGATGACGTGGAAAAGAACGCATCCTAATCTGGCCTTTGTGCCGATCCGCTCGGAGACAGTCGGGAAGCACTCGGGTGATTTCATGACGGACAGGAAGAGCAGACGGGGGCAAGCCTTTGAAACGAGAGACACGTTTCAGCACGCAGGAAGCAAAAGGGATGAGAAAAAGAAAGATACGAGTCAAAATCAGTCTGTCCATAATTGTGGCCTTTATGCTGTAGGTCCTTCCCTGCAAGCTGGTAGAGTGTGATATGTGGACCAGAGGCCCCTGGAGCAACAGGGTGCCCAATCACAGACCTCCGACGTCCCCTTGGGTTAGCATTGGCACAGTGTGAGAGAAAACAGACGCTGGTCTGAGTTTACCAGGCTGCTCTGATTTTTTTGGGGGGGTGGATTGTGGGTAGTTGGTCGGGCAGAGAGTTTTCTCATGCACTCAGAGCCGGTTTGTTCTTCCAACCCAGTTTTATCATAGACAAGACTTGGCATCACATCACATGAAAGCACACGGGCATCGTTTCATTTCCACTTGCTTGGTTTACGTCTGAATCCAACTCCATTTCCCAAAAGTCCTAGCAAGCTGTTGAAAGTCTGAAGAAACGACAAAGCTAAGCAGAGCAGCGGCGTTGGTTGTTAGCACGTGGGTGGCGAGGTGACTTTCCCATGTCATAATAGCTCTGGTGAGTTCACTCACACCGATTACGTAGCTGTAAAAATACTTAAGAACGACAGAGCAGATCCGATCGAATTCACTAGCTGCATTAGCATCACACGGCACCTGAGTGACAGCCAGAAGCACAAACCCTTACTGGAGAACCAAACAGCTCCTAGTGGCCTGTTTGCTTGAATCATACTGACCTACCGACTACTCTTAGAGAATCCATCAAGGTGACTCGATGCCAGTCCGTGCCATTTTCCCGAAATCTTAAAAGCATTGCCTTTAGGGAACGGCTTCGGAATAATGATAAAAAAAAAAAAAAAAAGATAGTGGATGTGACTTTGTGGAGGAGCCATGTGGTCCTAATGAGAAAGCATCTCTCAGTAATGACCTGGGTTAATAGCTGCTGCTGCTGCTGCTGCTGCTAAAGGGGCCCCAATGTCTGCCAGACACACACACACACACACACACACACACACACACACACACACACACATACAAAATAAAAATGCACAGAGGCCACAGGCGACAGGATTCAGCCACCATAAAAGAAAAATCACAATCATCTTGCATAAAACGGAGGACTCAAAAAAAGACATGCTGTAGCCGAATCGTGTCGAAATCATGAAATCGGTTCACTTCGATCTTTAAATATAAAGACTGGTTACGGATTTTACCCATCAGTGCTTTAATTAAGAATTTCAACATGTCTAATCATGTTGAATTTCACAGAGAAGTGCGCTGATATGTATTCTTGTTATGTATATATATATATATGTATTTAATATACCAAAAATTCCCAGTTACATTCAATGGAAATAGTTGAGACATAAAGTCCTAATTCTTCCCAAACAAGCTGTTTCACATGTTCACGCTTTATGAGCAGAACCACACACACACTCCATGCTACACTTCACACCTCATTAGCTGAAATAAAAAGCCTACCTGATTGCAGGATCGAGAGGTAAAGTTGTTTAGTGTAGTGTGAATTTGACCTTGTTTGAATGAGGCTAATTATTACATTAAATTTGTAGCACTGTTTACATTTTTACATTGGACAGCAACAATACCTTGGGTACTGTTTAAAGAATTCTGGATTGTGATTGGTCGGATGATTTTCTAAAGTAATTGTTTCCAACAACAAAAAAGTGTGTGTGATCGTCAATATGACTTTCTCACTAAATAGAATTACATTTATGGAAGGAGTCTCCAGTTTCAGAAGTCAATCTGGAATCTTTAGTTTTTTCTTTCGGACTAAAAAGATTCTTCATTTCATGGATGTTCCATAACACTGAAATGAAAAAAGAAAGTATGGTGGATCTGTAATGTTCAGAACACGTACAAATTGATGTAGTAAAAACAAATAACACTCAAATATGCTTCATTATAAAATAATAACAACTCACTTTGTGTGATTTGAGCTGAAACGCCTCCCAGACACTGATAATTTTCTGATATTTGCACCCTCCCTGAGTGTTTTATTCCTTCATATGTGAATATTTTCAGCCAGGACTCTTCAAGCTGTTTTTTTTTTTTTTACCGAAAGGTCCGAAGGAGCCATGGATGAGAAGCTGTGTGGAAAAAAATAAACATGGCAAACAATTTTAATGAGTATAATTGCCCAGTTTGACTCAGTCATTAATTATATATCTTCCACTACGTTCTCCGTCTGTGGAAATTTCCGAGCAGGGGATCAGCTGGCAGATAGCCGCTTTGTTACGACCTCTGAATATCTTGCATTCGTTTTTTTTTCTTCTCATCAGTACATTTGTAATTTCCTGCAGCTACACAGCCTCTGTGTGTTAAAAGCCCTTTCCTGCTGCGTGGAGCTCGTCTGCTGCCGACCTGCTGTTTACCTCGGTGAGCAGAGGAAGCTGCCAGATCTTTCCATACTGGAAAAGAGGAAACTGTGTGTTTCCAGCTCTGATTAACATTAATTACATGAGAGAGAGAGAGAGAGAGAGAGAGAGAGAGAGGGAGCAGCAGATAGT
Source organism: Silurus asotus (assembly GCA_024362625.1). Lineage (NCBI taxonomy): Eukaryota > Metazoa > Chordata > Actinopteri > Siluriformes > Siluridae > Silurus > Silurus asotus. The sequence continues at coordinate 4,324,473 of MU551567.1, read as the reverse complement.
GTATTACAAAACCTCACTTTAAAGTCTTTATAATCTTTACCTGTGTTTTGTTATGCACCTCTTTATAGCTGTTTAGTCTTTCTCTGGGAGATGGAGGTGCAGATACGCAGACAGCGAGGGAGTCAGGGACAGTGTGTGTGTGTGTGTGTGTGTGTTTGTGGGAGACGGACGGTAGACAAACTACTGGTGCTCTGCTATCTGTGCCGTGTGTTTCCCACAGGAGATACGACATAGACGGGCCTCTTCCCTTCACCTCCACTGACCTCCATACTCTAGACTTTCTCAGCTGACATGCTTACACTCTTTTATTTTCACTATTTTAACAGCACACAGATGCACAAAAGAACAAAACTCTTCTTTTTTTTATTAAATAAAGTAATAGAGTTGTGTGTGTGTGTGTGTGTGTGTGTGTGTGTGTGTGTGTATGTATATATATATATATAGAGTTTATTTACATAATTGCAATTTAATTAAGGTGTATTGCTATATATAAAAAAAGAGGTGTTCATGAATTATTGGATTAAAAGAAAGAAAGAAAGAAAGAAAGAAAGAAAGAAAGAAAAAGAAAGAAAAAGATAATGAGCACTTTTTATTGTGATTTTTTTCTCTCGCTATATGTTTATATATTTATATATTTTCTCCTCTATATTAACTGCCCATTTGTTTATTATATAAACATATTTTGAAATATTGAGCTTTAAATCTAACCCAAATTTTTTTTTAAATTATATAAATACAAAATATAAATAAAACATAAATTTGGATTTTTATCCAAAACTCTCTTTATTTACCGATTTTTTTAATTTTTATTATTAAATTGACTTACACACTGTTAAGGATACCCGATATCATTTAAGTTTCTTCAGTATATGTCTCATGTTTTTATAAATGATCAGACCGGACCCTCTTTTACAAACTTTAAACCTTTTAACTCTACCAGCAAAATTGTGTTTGATCACTTTCATTTTCTGACCTATTTATTAGTGAAAAAGATTTGTCCCTTTCTGAAGCGGCCAGGCCTGGCGATGCTCGTCGGGTTGTGACGGAGTCCAGGCCACGTTCGGTTCTCCCCGCATAGGTAGAGTGCTGAGATAAGGGTCGTCTGATAAGTCAGCGAGTCTGATGTGGATCTGTAGTGGAGGCTCTGCTCTTTGATTATGGAGCGGAGAGGGCGTCTGGTGCTGAACGCTAATGTGATTAGACCTTTACGCCACCGCAGCATTGATGTCACACTCTCTAAATCAGGGGCTCTATTGGCCATGAGGGCCAGCTGGGCAGCGCAGGCCAGACTCGGGGCCGCTCAGCCATGAGGCACTGAGGCACGATCTGAATAACAGAGATGAAGCCCTGGGGGTTATGACTCTGAAAAAGCACAACCACGACGCTCATTCGAGTCAATGGATTGGATGAAACCAGACGTATGCTTCCAAACCGTATGCAGGATTCCGACTCGTTTTGTTTTTACCGCTTCGTGCATTTTTACGCGTTAGCTCGGCCATCAATCTTTCAAACGTTTATTTATCATCCTATTTACATCACACAGCATTTTTCTGACTTCTCTATAAACATGGGTTTGAGCTATATATCAGTGATGATCACTCCGTGTGAGCTGAAGTCCTTTTATAAATCTTACTCGTACTCGTCCTAATGAAATCCCAGAACTCAGTACTGACCAGAAGATGAAGGGTTCCTCTTGGGTACAAACTCCTCAGGATATTTATAACGTACTTAGGGGTTTATTGGTTAGATGTTAAGACCGCTTAGAGTTTTTATATTATATACAAATATATATAATATACAGGATAAATTTCCCCATTACCCTGCAAAAACTGTTCAAATATGGTTCAAGGAAGATGTTTATGTAGATATTTATAACTGGGACGCTGTTTAACAGATTTCTACACGTCATGCAACACAATCAAGAGTGATGCAGTTTGCAAACAGCTTATCCCACGCTCCCGTTCAGAAACAAATATACCAGTTTACGAGAGCGAGATGGATTTCACACGAGAGCCATTTTTAACTTTTTAGGCTGGTATTCGATTACATCGCTGTGTCTTGTATCAGGTATAAGGAATTCATGAGGAAGAAAAAAAAGATATGCAAATCAGATTTCGGAGCAGAATTCAGTGAGACTGAAGACAATTACGGTTTCCTTCTATTAAGTATGTTAATGTATTTAAATAGATTTTTCATGTATCTGTACTTCACTGAAGTGTTTCCATTTGAGCAGACTTTTACTGTAACTTCATTTGAAAGTCAAATATTTTACTTTTTACTCATACATTTTGTGAAATCAGGATAAAAAGGAGAAAAACATAACTGTTGAAACACGCAGCAAATCACCAATCAGGGTCGAGCGCTCGCTCTGTTTTACATTCGTTTTTATTGGCGCTTGGTGCATCTACTGATCACCAACACACAGTTCAGCATCAGTTCAACAGCAAACATGACATTAAGAGAGGAATAAACTCCTGACTCGAACTCACCACAACAACCGTGACCTCGTTTATGTGAGTTTTTTAAGTCATTAAAAAGAAGGTTTTGGGTTCATGATCATTTGAATAGAAATCAATCAGTGTTTGAGTCATTAATATCATTCTATTAATAGATCAGTGTGCTGAGAGTCACATTTGAGTCTTTACACATCAACTGAAGTGATTAAGTAAAGAGTCTTGTGATAAAAATGATAATAGGAACATTATAGTTATAATAAATCAGTATTTCGGATACTTAAGTACATTTGAAGGCAAATCATTTTGTACTTTAAATTAAGTGAAAGTTTACTGTTACTGGAGTAATATTTTACCGAGTGGATCTACTTTAACTCAAAGTTCGTGTACTTCATCCAACACCATCAGCTACACACTTCTAGAGCACAAATTGTGCAGAAACTAGAAACACTTTCATCCTCGTGCCCTTGGTTTTACACTTCCATGGTGTCCTCTGTACCCTCTGAATCCCCGTGTTGTCCCGATTTGACCGCATAAGGCGCTTTTGTGTGACCGTGTGTGTATGTGTGTGTGGGCATACACACTCACACACACACAGAGACTACAGACTGACCACAACAGTGACCATCTCCATGACTCCACTCCAGTCACAAGTTATTAGTGGAGCCATCTCTCTCTCTCTTCCTCTCTTTCTGTCGAACGCGAAAGGTTAGGCGCATGCCAGCTTTTATCTCCGCCGTTGTCCCTGCTTGTGGCACCCTGCTCAAAGGACCTCTTTATGCCCGCTCAGAAATAAACGACGCTGTCGTGCACAGAGACGCCGAGTCTTTTTTTCTGTCCGTTTGACGGAGTTGCGCTCGGGCCCGAGGGCCATGGAGGATTTCCCTAATTGCTTGGGGGAAGCAATGCTCCATGTTTAAATAAATACAGTTAGCGCTGACCCGGGCTGCTGATAAGGAGTGTGTGTGTGTGTGTGTGTGTGTGTGTGTGTGTGTGTGTGTGTGTGTGTGTGGGTTAGGGGGCCGTTTTGGTCAATGTGTGCCCCCCATCAATATACAGTATGCAAGAGGGCAGGAGTGAGGAGCAGAAGGGAAACAGGAAGTTATAAATCAGAGAAACTGCCTGACTGATTGCCCCTTGCTAAATCAAATCAGCAAACCACTACACGATGTTCTCTCTCTCTCTCTCTCTTTCTCTCTCTCTCTTTCTCTCTCTCTCTCTCTCTCTCTATTTCTCTCTCTTTTTCCTTATCCCTCTCTTCCCTTATCCCCTCACTCTTTCCAGCCCTAACCAGATTTTAGTCCAAGTTTAAAAAAAAAAAAAAAAAAGCAGACATGGGACTGTAGTGAGAAAGAGCGTGTGCGTCTTCGTCCCTTGTTCTCGGGACCCTTGTTCTATGAACTTTACTCTCACACACACACACACACACACACACACACACACATACACTCTTGCACTTGACACACACCAGATACCCAGAAGCCTCGTCGCTAATCGGTTTAGCTGCAGCGCAGTTGTGGCTCTGTGTAGCCACGGGCTTTTGTCTCGGCTTCGTAAGAAGAAGAGTTAACCGGATTTTGGGTTCGTAATTGACGCTCGTACATACGGTTGTTCTTGGAAGCAGGACATGCGAGCCGGTCGATAACGTGGTTATGTATCGAACACGCAGGGAATAATCGTAACGATGAACAGACACGGCGTCACGGAAGACTTTGTTATTTGTCCATCTCGGCTCGGTGTAATGCGGCCTGGCTGCGAATGATTAAATTTATGACATAATGTTTCTTTTACCAATTTTATTTCTTCGTTTTTTTTTTTTTTGCAGGCCTCCAAGCCGCTCGTTTAGCTATTATAGCAATATGAGGACGCAATGGAAGACTTGTGGTGTTCCAAGTTAAAAAAAAAAGGAAAAGAGACAGAGAATGTGGGTTTAATGGTCTGGATTTATCAATGGTTTTCAGGGAGCCGGGGCTCTTAACTCATATCTATGTGAAGTGAGGGTCAAAGTTCAGCTTGTAGTTCCTAAAAGTGATGATAGGGCCAGTGGAGGGCAGATAAGAAGGAGCCACAGAGCTCTGTTTGATAAAAGGGTCGACATGATCCTCATCGGGGGGGCGGAAGAACAAAAAAAACGACATGGATTAAGTTGTTTCTACAATAAAACCACAATAATAGAATTTCGAAGTCATCACAAATTCCCTGGATGCGGTTTTCGTGATGCGACTGTTTACAGATCGATCTAAACGGATTCGTCATCGCAAACCAGCGCCGCCTGATTGAACGGATCGCCATACAGCAAAGTGATGAATATGCAGCTTCAAACCATTTCATCATCAATTCAGTTTTTCCAGAAATCCCTGAATGCGACTGTTACTATTTTAATAGTTCTTGTTCTCGTTCAGACCGTTACCACGACGCCGCTTCTTACGTTACATTACTTTTCTTTTGTTTGATCGTTCGATCTGCTCATCATCCTCTGTGGTTTTGATTTTTGTGTGTGTGTGTGTGTGTGTGTGTGTGTGTGTGTGTGTGTGTGTGTGTGTGTGTGTGTGTGTGAGAAAGTGAGAGAGAGACAGAGAGATGGAGTGTCGGTGGCAGAGAAATGCTGATTGAGCTGTAAGTTTGCTCTGGATTGTGTACTCGCTGTCACAGATCACACACACACACACACACATACAGACACATACACACATACAGACACACACACACAGACAAAAGCACACACACTCTTTTTTTCTCTGCTTCATCTCTTGTTGATGAAGAATACAAAAATACAATTTGGGCAAATTTGGATCTAAAATACTTTTACAGAGAATTTATTTTTATACGTTAAATTCTGTATATTATATAATATACAGTATATTACATTTAAATCACATGTATTATCATTATAAAAAATTATATATATATATGTATATATTATTTATTTAAAATCACGATTATGATAGTAAGGAGAATATGCTATTATATGTTGAGTTTTATTCCCTTTACACAGCATCCTTTTTTTTACTTTTTATTTAAAAGTTTATTAAGAATAGTATTTATTTTTTATGACACAATGACAAAAAAAACAGACATCATCACCTTTAAACACTGACACTGGAGACTCCTTCCATAAATATAAAATAATCTTCTGCTCAGAGAGAATGTACATACAACAACATAGGAACAATTCACCCTTTTTTATAAAATAACAATAGAAAATTATTATTATTATTATTATTATTATTATTATTATTATTATTATTATTATTAGTGTCTGTATTAATTGCCTTTAAATATTATCATTGTTTTTTATTTTATGTGAAATTTCAATTCCTATCTCTGACCATGTAGAGACGTTCACGTTCACGTTATCAGCCTGACGTGTACCACATGACCAATAAATGCTAAGGTGCAGCATGTGCAGGATCATACATAAGAACCAGGATATTCATTCATGGCATTTCCTTTATCACCGTGAAGGTGAAGTGTGTTACTGTTAATATTAATACTGTACTTGATTTATCTGTGATGTTCACTACTAGAGTTTTATGATTCCCGGTGTTTCACTGGCATGTTGTTCAATAGTTGCAGTGGCGTCAATGAAGTGAAGATCGTTGATAAAGGGGTGGGATCGGAGAAGTTCTGGAGTGTAGAGGGTCCAGACTTTGGCTCACCCACCTCATGAAACACTTTCTATGCTGCTGCTGCTGCTGCTGCTGCTACAGAAACAATGTCATTACCTGTTCACTGTATACATTTTCGTTGGAGGAAAAACATGGACCTCTCCACGTCCACAAGCGTGTGTATATTTGAACAATTAGCGGGAGCGCATATTTTTTCTCTGAGTGTTCCATTCACGTTTCATATTTACTAAATGTTTTGATGATAAAATAAATATGGAAATAATCCATGCATCTGCCCGAGGGGTAACTAGGGAAATATTTACATGCAGATGGCACTAATAGGCCGAGAGGCATCGTGCCAGTCATTACGGCCTGCTGGGTTTCGCTTTGCCCCAGGTGCTGTGCTCTTGCCCTGCGTTAACCTTCCAGTAAAACTCACTGTGTACAGAGAACAGAGACCGGAGCGCTGCTAGGACCGCTTCAGACCTTCTCATACACTATAAATAGCTCTGAAGAAGAACTGGGATATGATCGGGTTTGTCTTTTGAGATTATAAAAGAAGGTATTGTGTTGCTGTAAACGTGAAGAAAAAAAAAACACTGTAAAATAATTCTATTTTTGTTTTATTTTTATTATTTCTTACTGTCCAGTGTGATTTTCTGTGTGGATCGATTTTTTTTTTTTACAAATAAAAAAAACTTTGATTATTGTGAAAATTGTGATTGAGGTTTGTTCATCTTAAAAGTAGGAAATTGACTTATCGTCTTGAATATCAATTATTTTTACAGCATTTGGCAGACGCCCTTATCCAGAAAGACTTGTAATTCTAAATAGTTTAACATTAAGGGACTTGCTTAGGAGCCCGAAGAATGCAGTTTGAGATTTGAACTCATAAACTTCCGACCAACATCTTGATCAATGAGCTACACTTTTTTTTTTTTTTACTTACATTTATGTCCTACACCTGAGCAGCTATGGAGTTAAGGGTCTTGCTCAGGGGCTGCTTGGTGTGTCTAGTATTTAAACAGAGATGGTAAAAGTACACACATCCTTCACTTCAATAGAAGTGCAGATACTCATGTTTGGGAAGTTTGGGCTCTGACATGCACTTAAGTAAAAAGTAGCCATTACTACAAATGGTGTCACGCTGGTAACTGAACCTCACATCATATTAATATATTAATATAAAATAATTTAAAATGTTGTTCTCTAATGAATGTATCCAGGCTGAAGATCCACCATGTAGAACACAAGCAGAGAAAAGATGATGATGATGATCAGGAACGTCTCTGTTCTCAGTCATGTTTCCATCACTGACACCCTCTGTCTCATCCACGTTAACCCCAGACGTCTCACTGCCTTCTGCCTTCTGACTGTGAGCTTCATAAACTCGTCTACGTCTGTGGTGTGAGAGAGAACAGAAAGAAGCTACTAAAACTAGCAATTAAATACTAAAATACTGCCTGTAGATGAAGAGGTTATGAAGGTGAAGTGTATAAGTGAAGTTCTGGCACTGAATGTTCATTCATTACAGTTCCCATATGGTAATATATCTACTGACAGAAACAAATCATTATTAATATAATTGAATAACTGTAGATAATGTAGTAGAGGTGTGACTAATAGAGGGTAAATGTAGATGTTTGGTCCTCCACATAAAGAATCTCGAGTTCTCATGAGTTCTGTATAAACCTATTATCCAATGCAGATGTTTTTTTTTTGTACTTTGTTATTGTACTAAGTATTTGTTTGGCTACTTTCTAGTTTTACTGAGTATCAAAGATGTAACTTTTACTCTTTACACTTTGAGGGTTACGGTTGTTGAAGACGTCATTAACACTCCCCGACCCACATCTGCTGCATGTGAGCGACTTTTTAGCACCGCTGGCCTCATTTTCAGTCCAAAAAAACAGCCAAATCCTAAAAACTTTGAGGACCAGATTAAAGTATATTAAAAGTAGAATATGGTAAAAACTATTGTCTCTTTCTGAGACTCTGAGAGTTGCATTAAGTCACAGTCAGATCTAAATATTAAACATTATTTCATTTCATTTGTCTGTTGAATACTAACAGTTCTGTTACTGTGTGACATGATACTATAATTAGATTTATTTAAACGAGGATTAAACGCTTTTATTTTTTTTAAAAGATTGCTTTACTTCTTTGTCTTTTTTTTTGAGCGACTTGTTCGATCGCTGTTTTATTCTGGTGTGTTGAAGGTTTTGTTGTGTTGATGTTGAATACAGTGTTTAGGAGGACAATTTGTACTTTAGGACCTCACAAATCAGCTGTTCTTGGCTTTTCACTAACACGTGTCTTGGTGTCGAGGACTTGAGTATTCGATTCTGTGTTTAAATCAGATACTCGAAGACTTT
>MU551567.1:4248537-4313537 GCA_024362625.1 Silurus asotus | reverse complement strand
AAATTTTTTAATTGAGGTCATGGTGAAGAGGTGGATTTTTTTAATTCGTTTGGATATAAGACAGTCAAGACGACAAACTTTTTTGAACCGCAAATTTCATAGACGTATACGCCCCTGTGTCGTAGTCGTAAGAAAGATCTCGCTATGATTACATTAACATTCAAAACCAATTTAATTGAACTAAATTTAAGCCAATTGAACTAAATTGAATTGACGTCAATTGAATCATATTAAATTGCTAGCTTTATTACATTTCCGATTTAAACCATACAATTCCCGTCCCGAGACCATCCAGGACTCGGCCGAAACGAACGATGTGGAGAACCTCTCAGACGCCTAAATGATAGATGTCGGCCTTTTGTCACTGTGCTCCTGGTCACATGACCAGTTGTACTCTATTATCCTGTCGGCCTGTTGATAATAGAGAAGATTGCTTGTTTAGACTGTGTAGTGCCTGCCTCTAATTCACCATGGCTCCAGAGTGACACCTTTAAATGGCCCATCATCGGAAAATCCACATTTTCCAGAAGGACTAAAAACAACAGGAGCCCGGCCGGAGTGAAATTAGCTCCTCTTTAGGTGTAATTACCTCCTCACATTTAAGCTGCAATCTGGCCAGAGCCCTTTCCATTTTCGGCCGCAGCCAGACCAGTGATTGGTGACTGACTGCCACAGTCGAGGAGAAAGAGACCTGCTCGAGAAAGGAAAAAAAAAATCAATGTCAAAAACCTACAAACAACAAAAATTACAAAATTCAAGAATGCTCTAGAGACCACAACACACAGCTCAGGAATGCACTCAGGGTCAGTGTCTGCAATCAAATCGTGATAGATGCCACGTCTTTTGGATAAGGGCGGAAGATAACCTGACATCTGAACGAGTATTTAAAATGTTTACGGTGAACTAGCATGCCACAAAACTGCATCAGTAATATTCCTTGCCCCTGTTTGTGCACTGGGTTCCTCCTCCTCTCTTGGCTGACGTCCCTGTTGAGGTTGCTCCACGAGAGCAGGAGAGCCGTGTATGGAGAAATGTATTGGTTCTGTAATACATTTAAAAGCGATCAGAGCCAATAAGCCGAGCAGCAGTACAGTGCTCCATTGTCTGAGCTGAAACAGCAACTTGTCTCCCAAAGGGCCCTTCGGAGTCCACCATTCCCATCTCATAAGATCATCTGGGTGGAAATTGCAAAAACTGACAATTTTCCCCTGCAAGTATAAATCACATTCAATTTAGTGAGTCTTAAAGAGCATCGTGGGCATTGATCTCCTGCTGCGAGCAACGAGGGAGGAAAAAAAAAATTCAATCCCTGTCTATACAACAGCTGTTGTTCAGGAAGTGGGATTGAAACTACGATGTATCTCAGCTGTAATGTCTTACATTTATGATGGATTTAGCCTCTGGTATTTGATGTTGAAAATAAAGGCCAGGTATAGCAAGGAATAATTTTTGTCCTATTGGTCTATATGAATAAATACAAACCTTTTATCTGTGAAAAAATATACAATCATATCTGAAAGTATGGAGAGAGAGAGAGAGAGAGAGAGAGAGGGAGAGAGAGAGAGAGAGAGAGAGAAATTTTTTTTTATTGAATATTACAAATACACAGCAATGTTAAGCATCTACCAGAAGTGCAGATAAATATGTAGATATATGTACACCAAATAAATACAAACCCAATCCCAAAAATATTTGGGGCAATACATAAAATGTAAATAAGAACAGAATGCAATGATTTGCTAATCACATAAATCCATATTCTATTCATAAAAACATATCAAATGTTTAAACTGAGTATATATACCATTTTAAAGGAAAATGTTTTTCTTGATGGCAGCTAAACATTGAAAAAAGTTGGGACATCTCCAAGTTTACCACTGTGTTGCATTATGTCTTCTGCCTGTATACATTTGGGAACTGAGGCGACTGAACAGTTGCTGAAGTTTTGGGAGTGGAATTTCATCCCATATGAGTCTGATACAAGATTCTAGCTGCTTAACAGTTCTGGGTTTCCTTTGTTGTATTTTACGTTTCATAATGTGCCAAATGTTGTTAATTGGTGAAAGGTCTAGACTGCAGGCAGGCGGTGCAGCGCACGGACTCTTCTAATACAAAGTCGTGCTATTGTAATAGATGCAGAATGCAGTTAGCATTGTCTTGCTCAAATACTCAAGGCCTTCCGTGAAAAAAAAACATTTTCTAAATGGAAGCATTTGTTCCTCAAAAACAGTATATATCATTCAGCATTGATGGAGCCTTTCCAAATGTTCAAGCTGCCCATTCCACAGGTACTAATGCACTCCCATACCATCAGAGATGTGGATTTCTATAACTGAGCACTGTTAACAAGCCGGTTGGTCCCTCTCCTCTTTAGTCTGGAGAATGTGGTGTACATGGTTTCCACAAAACAATTTTCTACTTTGCCTTACATTTTAAATGAGCTTTGGCATGTCTGGATGGATGGATGGATGGATGGATGGATAGATAATTTACAATTATACAATTTACTGGTTATAAATATAAACAGATTATACAGAATGTACAGATAAGAGCAAACTGTATGAGGATTACAGGCAGTAAAACAATAAAATCTCAGTGAAATGTTTAAGTGATGGTGGTGATTGTTGGAAAAAGCTGGTCCTGAACCCGCTGGTTCCAAAGTTCTTGTATCTCCTTTTTGCATGGTTAAACAGTTGTTGACCAGGAGTCCCTGATAATGTTGTGACTTTAATGACTTGACTGTCTGAAAACTGAGAAACTGTCTGGATTTAACTGAAGTGTGGATACTGGAGACTCTTTTCATAAACCCAAATAAATAAAAGTCTTGCCACTGAACACATTACAATATCAATGATTTGAAATGTTATTAGGCTAAGATTATTAGCAGCATTGCCTGTACAGGTCCCTCAGAATGCTATAGAAAAGATCTCCTATTAGTGCATTAATACAAACATGTGAGTGTCACTGTTATAGAAAAACGACATTTATACGACTCGGGTGTATGACGTGAAGGATATCTGAGGTTGTAAAATTTTACAATGAGTACACCAAATAAAGAGAATGACATCCAGGTCATCAGGTCAGCACTCTGGTGAACTTTTTGAGACAACACAAGTAAGAAAGTCACTTCCCTTTTCTGGATTTTTCCGCTCTGTGACTTCACCGTGGACGCCTTGTGTTTTAGCACAATTATAATCATTTGTATTAATAGCAACGTCTCAGCGGCTGTGACAGGCTGTGAAAAGGGCAAACACTTTTGGAGGTCCAGAGGGATTAGAACAACTTCTTAATAATTTGATTATTTTTACCGGGAAACCATTACATCAGAAAGTTAACACAATCGTTAATAATTGCATCCTGAGCTGTAATATTGTTCTTTGCTCTTTTATTTTTACTTTCTTTTTATATTGTTCTCACAGTAAAAGTCGCTGATTCTCAAAATGGAAAATGGCTGTAATGAACCAGCTGTTTTTATAAATGCCTTAGAGAACTTAAAACAAAACTTAAAACAACACGTAATCTTTTTTTTGGATATGACACAACAAGCAATGCTAAAACAAAGAATATTATAAGAACATCAGTAGCATATTTTATCTTTGGCCCAATGTCAAGTGGTTGTAATGTCAAGTATTCACCGGCAATCAACGCTCTTTTTTTGTCTATATAAGAGAGGGGGAGAGAGAGAGAGAGAGAGAGAGAGAGAGAGAGAGAGAGAGAGAGAGAGAGAGAGAGAGATGACTAAAAATGAATATAAGTTTTTATAACATGCTTAAATACCCACCAGGTATTACCAACTTTACAAGTTACAAGTCATTCTTTAATATCTCTCTCTCTCTCTCTCTCTCTCTCTCTATCTCTCTCTCTCTCTCTCTCTCTTTTTTTCATTCATTTAGTTTCTGTGAATCAGGTTCATACAAACCATATTTAGAGTGGGACCAAATGTTCAGGGACGTTAGGAATAACATTTTATACGTATATGTATTTGGTCAAATTCTGTACATTATTACGTTTATAAAGTGACATAATGTCTAGATGAATTCACTACCAAAGGGTACCATAGGGGCTGCAGGGGGGGGTGTCAAATATTTGTGGATTTTCGAAATATGCTTACATTCTAAGACCCCCGCAATTCTGTGGGACCACTGTACATGTTATTTCGTTCTTTTCTCACTATCCCCGGCATGTTGCACTGAAGTCCAGCAATAAAAAATATGCCCAAAACTATTGAACCACCTGACTTGTGGCTCTTTTTCCAAACCGTAACCACAAAGTTAAAGGTACACAATTGTATAAAATGTTTCCGGATGCAGGAAATTTTCTATTTATTTCAAAAAACCTAGAGGCCAAAACCAGTTCCAGCATGACAGTGCCCCTGTTCACAAAGCCAGCTTCATGAAGATGTGCTTTACCTGGGTTGAATTGGAAGATCTATCTCTTATAGAGCTCTTGACCCTAATGAACACCTTTGGGATGAAATGGAACGCTTAGAAAAGACAGAACAGTGTTTTATAAGGAATATTCGCTTTATAATAAGCTGTTGCAGGAATCAGCGATTCCGTGGTGTGATGAAGCACAGTTACTTCATACCTATTAAAAATATTGATATCATCATTTTTCCAATTGCAACAGCTTCTAATTTCGGTCCCATACCACATAAATTTGCCAAATCGAACCATTTTTGTTCATTTAGAACGTCGTATTTTTCTCTTTAACCTTTTTTGTTTGTGAAACAAGTCAACCCTTACAATTCTATAAACATTGGCTTCTTCATGAAGCTGCTCTTTCCAAAAAAGTGACACTCCACTCAACAACAACAACAAAAAAAAACCTTTATATCAATAATGATCTTTTCAATTGAATCCATTTACTATTCGATTATGTGGCGCATCTGCTGAACATGTCCCTATTTGTTACCGTAGCAACAATCCAGTATTTATATAAACCTGCGATTTGCAGCTGTGTTCAATGCACCGTAAGACGTCACACGGCATCGTGAAATTCCGTAATGGAACAGGGAATTGTAAAGTAAGCCGAACGTGGGGCAGGTAACGCAGTGATGTCATGAGGTTGGTTGCGCAACGGCGTATTTATAGCTCTATTTCGTGAAAAAGACGTAATGAGAATCCCAGAGACGGAGACCGAACGCTGGCTGCCAGTGTGTTTCGATTCGTGCCAAAGAACATAAATCCTCCGCGAACTGTCCTGGATGGCCTCCTCCGCGTGTCTGATCCAACCTCAGCTTTGTACATACAGTAGATGGCAGCTGCTTCCTGTAGCATTGAAACCAAATAAACCGCGCAACGTTTGGGAGCCGTAATTCTTCTACTTGTTAACCTTCATAAAAAGGCTCTGTGGTGTGTTTTGGAACAGAGAAACGGGCTCCAGACGTTGTATTCCAACCTAACGCTTCAAGAAGCTACCGGATCATTTGTTTTGCAGACATTCGATTCACCTCGAGATCATGTCCTTGTTGCGCGAGCGGCAACATTCCTGCGTCATGAAAGCGAGTGTCTCTCGGCACTCACTCACTATTTCATCCCCTGGGCTCCTATAAGAAAAGTCCAGATGGATCCGCCGATCGTTCATGGAGTGCTCGAGAGCGGATCAGGTGCCGCACAACAAAGCGAAGGCTGACTCGCGGCCTCCGATACACTCCCGAGATCAATGAGACTTGGGCAGAGGAGCCTGGTCATAACCTTAAATCACACGCACTTCAAAGAGCCCTATGTGGTGCTGGAGATCCAGCGAGGATGGAGGGAAAGCGAGGGGGAAGGGGTTTCTACGATGCCCTACAAAATGCCATGGCTTATCTGACCTGGCTACTCTGACCCCTAAAACCAAGCCCACTTGGCCTCGCCATAATTCGTATAACACCATAAATTCAGGACGCACTCCGTTAAAGGGGCTCACAGAGCTCCAAGGGCTTCAGCCATCACCGCACAAGCGGCCATAAAGCTCCCGGTGGAATGCTAGCTATGTGCTAATCGGGGTAGGGGCGCTCCTAGAGGTGTTAACACAGAGGAACCGGGTGAGATGTGGTACTAATGACAAGACCAGCAGAAAGATGATGGCTGTTTTGCTGCTTGTTAGTGTTTATGGGAACGGTTACTTGTTTGCTTGACATGATCAACACTCATTACATTTTACGTTCGTATTACAGGACAGGTTGAAATATTTTTGCACACATCGGAACTGGGTCGTTTGTTTGTAAAAAAAATTTGTTTCTTTGTTTGCTTGGCATTTGTTCGATTCGTCATGGTTTCGATTTAATGCAGAGACACTTTTTTGTTTATAAATGTTTATACACATTTCTCAATTATTTATTTATTTGTTTGTTTGTTTGTTTGCTTGTTTTATTAATTAATTTATTTTATTTTTGTTTATCTTCAGGTATTTATAACAGCATATTGTTTTGTTGGTTTGTTTAAAGGACCTAGTGTACTTTTTTTTAATAATGTTTTAATACTTGTAAAATGTAAAATATTATTATTATTATTATTTTTATTATTTTATATATATAGCGCGCGCGTGTGTGTGTGTGTGTGTGTGTGTGTGTGTGTGTGTGTGTGTGTGTGTGTGTGTGTAATATTTGCCTGCCTGTATGTATATATGTGTATGTTACACACTTGAGTGGAACCAAAATAACTGATTTTGTGATCTGAGCGTGTGTGTGTGTGTGTGTGTGTGTGTGTGTGTGCGTGTGTGTGTGTGTGTGAGTGAGTCTCTATGACATAACGTGAGAAAACCCAAACAGAGATAGCGGCGTAAGCCGGTGTCAGACTCTCGCCTGGACCGTGGGGCCCCTCTACTCCACAGAACATCACATCCTAATGACTGCTCTCAGGATTCCACCTCTTCCACCTCCTCCTCTTTCTCCTCCTCCACCACCTCATGGCCCTGACGTGTCCTGGTGCCCAGCAAGAGGCGCCATAGAGCAGTGTGTAAAGATGGGCTTCTTAGTTCTCCCTCAGCTAATCCTGTGCTTTAAAGATCCAAACAGAAGCTTTAACACACAGAGCTTTTACTCTCCCAGCTTCTGATCAGGATCTGGGGTTTTTCTAATATGGCGTTGTTTTGTTTTTTCCAAAAGCGTTAGTTTAATAACTGTTTAAGTGGTTAATATTTTGTGCTGGAACGTGGCAGGAAAATAAAACAAGGTTGTTTAGAAAAAGTCACATTTCGAAGAGGACAAAATCTGGAAATTGTATTTTAATTCATTATGAGAAACTGGTTTAGTTATAAAAGTTCATAAATAATACTACTGAATGAAATAATTAAATCATAAGCAAAATAAATAAACAAACTAATAAATAAAGTAAGGCTAAAGAAGAAATATGTAGGTAAATAAGCAAGAAATTAAATATATAAATACTTATATACTATAGAGAAGCATCTGAAATAAAACGGATAAATAATGAAACAGAGTTACTAAATACACTGCAGCCGAAAAGTTTTCACAGCATTCAACTTTTTCCACATTTTATTCTGCTAGTTTTATTCCAAAATGGATTAAATTAATTTTTTTTCTCAAAATTCTACAAATAACACCCCATAATGAAAACAAAAACCCACATAGATACAGTAATAAATATTCCCAGCCTTTTCCATGACCATCTGTTTCCACTGCTCATCCTTAAGATGTTTCTACAATTTGATTGGAGTCCACCTATGGTAAGTACAGATGATTGGAGATGATGTGGAAAGACACACACCTGATCTATATGAGGTCCCACAGTTACCAGTGGATGTCAGAACACAATCTAAGCCATTAAGTCCAAGAAATTGTCTGTAGACCTCAGAGACAGGATTGTATCAAGGCACAGATCTGGGGAAGGGAACAAAACAATTCTGCAGCATTGAAGGTCCCAAGAACCACGATGGTCACTCTGAAAGAGCTCCAGCATTTCTCTGTGGAGAGTGTAGAACCTTCCAGATGAACAACCATCTCCTCAGTGCTTCACCAATCAGTCCTGTATGGTAGATGGAGGCCTCTTCTTAGTAAAAGCCACATGACAGCCTGTCTGGAGTTTGCCAAAAGGCACCTGAAGAACTCTGAGACCATGAGAAGCAAAAATTGAACTCTTTGGCCTGAATGCCAGGCATCATGTCTGGAGGAAACCAGGCACCGTTCATCAGGCGGCCAATACTATCTCTACAGTAAAGCATGGTGGTGGCGGCATCATGCTGTGGGGATGTTTTTCAGTGACAGGAACTGGAAGACTGGTCAGGATCGAGGCAAAGATAAATGCAGCAATATACAGAGACGTCCTTGATGAAAACCTGCTCCTGCGCGCTCTGGACCTCAGACTGAAAGACTCTAAACACAAAGCCAGATAACATAAGAAGAGCTACTGACGACTCTGTGAATGTCCTCGAGTGGCCCAGCCAGAGTCCAGACTTCAACAAGATTGAACATCTCTGGAGAGATCTGAAAATGGCTGTGCACTGACTCTCCCCATCCAACCTGATGAAGCTTGAAAGGTTCTGCAAAGAAGAATGAAACTTCCCATCAAACTTAAAAAGACTTGAGTCTGTAATTGGTGCCAAAGAAGCTTCAACAAAGTATTAAACAAAAGCTGTGAATTCTTATGTACATGTGATTCTTTTTAAATTTGTCATAAATTTGCCAAGATTTCAAACAAACTTTTTTCACATTGTCATTACGAGGGATGTTTGTAGAATTTTGAGGAATATAGGAATGAATTGAATCTATTTCGGAATAAAGCTTTAACATAACAAAATTTAAAAAAGTGAATCGCTGTCAAAACTTTCCACATGCACTGAACTTAACAATTTATTAAAAATAAACTAACAAACTATATAAAAATTTGATGAACCAATACTGTTGAAAAAATAGTGAGCAAACAAATAAACCAAAAGAATAAAAAAGGAAAGAAAAGTAAAAGAATAACAAAAAAGAAAAGGGTGAAAAAGAAGAAGAAAACAAAGAAATGAAAAAGACAACAAAATCTAGAAAAAAAAAGAAGTAGGAAAAGAAAGGAAAAAAAATTAATAGGATACAAAGAAGAGGAAAAAGAAGGAAAGATGAAAAAGAGACTGAAGGCAAAAAATAAAAATAAAAGGCTAAAAGAAGAAACAAATAAATAATAAATATTTTATTTAATGATAATTTAAATTATTAAATAAAGTAATTTAATCAAATTCTCGATTTGCTCACGTTGTGATTACGCCACTGAATTATTGTGAATGTCATAAAATATGTAATAAAAACATCTTCTTTATCCTAGATGGCACTATTTCCTACAGAGATTGTCTAAAAGATGAATGATCTGGATTACAGGCTTAGGCAGAGTATTCCTGATAAAAGATCACAGTTTTCACGTCTGCAGTTCATCCACATAGAAAATAAAATAAATAATAACATTGCACATGCTACAGTTTGCACTTCCTGTGTTGATATACAATTTGAACATTTGGCAGAAACGCTTTATCATCAATTTCCAGAAGAGCTTTCAAGTTTCTGGGAATAAACACATTCTGATCCTGGTTTATCAGGACACTGACTGAGGACACCAGTATAAAGTTTTTATTATTATTATTGATTTTTTAGTCATAATTTGAAGACTGTTAGTGACACAGATGTTCATTAAGCAGGAGGTTCTTCTGCTCCCTCTGTTCCAGATTAGAAAAGAGTCTTGAAGCATGCCCTGATTGGTTTTATTTGGTTTTGACGTAAAATTAGAGATAAATGAAAGTCTTTTTTTCGCCCCAGGTATTAGCCTAAATGCTATTTTCCCTCAATCTTGATTCCTGAAAGGCCATGTTTTCTGGTCAGAGAAAAGAGAATGTGTTTGATAGTCGCTTGGTTTCTTCTGTTCAATCAAACAACCAGACATGAGGAGATTAGATTCAGTGGCTTCTTCCGTCGTGTGCGGTTCATACCGCTAGTCAAACTCGCTTTACTCACATCCACGGCAAAACCGTATTCCGGATCCAGGCATCAATTAATAGCTCGTAAATGATGGTGAACAGGACATCCTGGACACATGCGATCATCTTCTTCCAGGGAGTTCAAGAACATCGGCATGCCGTGGGATGATTTACATCTGCCAGCATTCTTTAATCCGGTGTTTCACGTGATCGGGAATGATAAGGGTCACGATTCCACACAGAAATGATACCTTTCACAAACATCGGAAGCTGACGCAGGTGGAATTTCTACGCCTGACTCCCTTTTACACTTCCTTTATAAAATAGAATAGCCTTTATTTATCACATGCATTACAGCAGCTCTTTTCTTCCCATTTAACAACTTAGTTTGGAATCCTGGGTCAGAGCAGGGGGGCGGCCATGATACAGTGCCCCTGGTGCACAGAGAGTTAAGGGCCATGCTCAAGGGCCCAAGATTGGCAATACCAGGGATTGAAAACCCAACCTTCTAATTAGTAACCAGCACCTTAACCACTGATCTACCACTGAGAATCATCTTCTCACTCAAGGGATGTTCAGACTGGTGAAATTGGTTTGCACTTTTTGAACATCTTATTCCACATTTAGTCTCTTCTAATAATCTCCACTCTTCTGAGAAGATGTTCAACTAGATTGAGAAATCTTCTGGAGAGCTTTGCTTATTCATCCATAAGGTTAAGGTGAGGAGGCCTGGAGTTCAGTCAGCATTCCAAATCATCCCACTAATCTTCAGTAGGGTTGAGGTCAAAGCTCTATAGCAGGAGATCTCTCACTCCACCTCATGTAAACCATATCTTCATGAAGCTGGATTAATGCATAGGAGTGTTGTTGTGTTGGAACAGGTTTGGGTCTCCTAGTTCAAGTAAAGGAAAAATTTCAAGCTAGCACTTTAAATGACATCGTATACAATTGTGTGTCTCCAAATTTGTGGTGAGTTTGTGGAGGAATGACATTCAGTACAACTGGAAAAGTCCAGTGTCCAATATATTTATTGTCCATATAGTAAAGCAGAGATACAAAGAAAAATCTTTCTATCTATTAAACTTTTTAAATTTCTTTAAAAATTAATGCTAGCGTTGCCAGTAATCAAAGACCGTCGCTCTTTATGGTCAAAGCCGAGACTTTCCGCGCGCTCTGAGGAACTCGGTTTAACCACTCGTGCACGTCTGAGCTGTTAATAGCAGGCTAATTTGTCATTAACAACAGCACAAGAGGGCCAACTATGTGCTTAAAGACGCGTGTTGTCGTCTTCGAAGCGTACAGGCCCCGTCACGTCACTCCAGTCCTCCTATCGAACGACAGCAGGGAAAAAAAAAAGAAAAAAAAATACCCCGAAGCTCTAAACAACTCCTGACTGATGATGACTTGCCCCTTTAGATCCTGCTCACGGGCAGAAGTGCTCTATCATAATTACCCATCAGTCACTTTCAGACAGAGAGAGAGAGAGAGAGAGAGAGAAAAGAAAGAAAGAAAGAAAGAAAGAAAGAAAGAAAGAAAGGTTAAGTTTGAAGAAACAGATGAAAAGGGGAAAAAAAGAAGAAAGAAAGAAAGAAAGAAAGAAAGAAAGAAAGAAAGAAAGAAAGAAAGAAAGAAAGAAAGAAAGGTTAAGTATGAAGAAATAGATGAAAAGGGAAAGAAAGAAAGAAAGAAAGAAAGAAAGAAAGAAAGAAAGAAAGAAAGAAAGAAAGAAAGGTAAAGTATGAAGAAATAAATAAAATATTGGAAAGAAAGAAAGAAAGAAAGAAAGAAAGAAAGAAAGAAAGAAAGAAAGAAAGAAAGAAAGAAAAGGTGTGTTCAGAGTGTTCCTGCTCTTGTTTTTGTTGTTTATTTGGTCTTGCATGTGTGAAACAAAGTCCGTGTGTTTGTGTGTGTGTGTGTGTGTGTGTGTGTGACTGTGAGGGCAGTACGGCTGTGATCTTAGGGCCGTGTCTGCAAACATGGGAGGCAGACAGGGCACGACCTTTAACCCCTGCCTTGTGCCTTGTCAAACGATCCCTCCTGTGGGGGGGTAATTAGGACCCTGAGAGGCCCCTATTTTAAGGTGCTGCCAGGCTTCGGAGTTATAAATAGCATCACGGCGTCACCACAAAATGGGTCAAAACACAGGAGACGCGTAGATGCACCTAAACACACCAACACACACGTCGTACTCTGTCTAAAAATAGTTTTCCTTGTGTGTGTGTGTGTGTGTATGTGTGTGTGTGTGTGAGATCTCGATCAGACTAATAGTGTGCATTAGTGTTTGAGCCTTGAAAGCAGGGACACTGAGATACGGGCAAATTATTAATGGGTTTGGGCATCTGCTTTTGGCAATGAGAGAAGGAAAAACAGGGCCATTAGAGTAATCCAGTTGTTCCTGGAACGTCTAATAAAAATGGCCATTTACTCTGTGTGTGTGTGTGTGTGTGTGTGTGTGTGTGTGTGTGTGTGTGTGTGTGTGTGTGTGGGTCGCAGTGTTGCTCATCAGTTTAAGTCTCCTCTGATTTTGCGCCAGCTGTGTTCCAACTGTTTATCTTCCTAAAAAGCTTTTCAGACGAACTTCTGTATGTGTGTGGTTTGTTTGTGTGTGTGTGTGTGTGTGTGTGTGTGTGTGTGTGTGTGTGTGTGTGTGTGTGTGTGTGTGTGTGTTTGTTAGTGCTGAATTTTAAAATGTAGATTCACATTAAAGAAAAAAAAGCAATAAAAAAACAGGCGTTCGAAGAGACTTGAACCGATAATGCGCGGTGTATGCTGCAATTGACTCAAGTGCGCTCAATTAGCCATGCTAAAAGCCAACGTGTGACGGGGTTAATGCTCCATGAACAAAACTCCTTAAGCGCCTGCTGGGCTTCGAGCAGGGACCAGGGACGGACGTGTGGGGGGTCTGGAGACTCCCACTAAGGCTTCCTTTTTCTTTCTAATCGGATTTTAGGAGAAAGAAATGAGCAAGATAAGTTAATTTGGCACCGTGGCCTCTTTCTCTCTAAAGCCCCCCGGGTTTTTTTTTTTTTTCTCCGATGGACAGTGGGCAAAAGTTTGACCCTCCTGCTCCTCGTCCAGCTTGTTCTCCACACCACAAAACATCATTACCCATAATCACATGTGGGATCAAGCACTGTAGAAGCTCAGGCTGATGACTAAGAAGTCATCAGGATCAGGGCAGGGAGTGATAGGATCTCAGATTGTCTCATTAGCATTGAATCAGGTTGCCCTTTTACTCACACCTGTTTGTAGGATAGAACAAGAGACCATGGGTGTGATAGAGAAACGGGGCAGATGTTCTCCTAACCTCTTTGAGTGCTCCATGACCAAGAGATTTGGTGTAAAGACGCATAGCCTGGGGACATATCCGGCTCCGAAACCAAAGAATGACCCGCAAACATCCATGATCATGTTTCCGTCTACTGGTCACCTGGTGAGCAGGTGATATTCAGATAAAAACAGGTGGTCTCTTTAAATGCATTATGACATTATAACATAATGAGAGGTGAAGTGTCCTCAAAGTTGATGTTAGAAGCAGAAAAAATGGGCGAGCGTAAGGATTTGAGCGAGTTCAAATGACAAATTGTGACGTCTAGACGACTGGGTCAGAGCGTCTCCAAAACTGCATATATTGTAGTCTGTTCCCGGTCTGCAGTGGTCAGGAGGAAAGTGTAAATCTACAGCATACCAAGGCATTGTATACAAGTATGTGCTCACCATAAGGTCAGATGTTCACACACGCTATATGGACAATGGGTTAGTATGTGTTTTTCCACTATATTTACTGGAGATTTGTGATCATTCATCTACTAAGGTTTTAGAAGTCAGGTACTAATGCAGGTGAGGTGAGGAGGCCTGGGGTGCAAATCTAAATCATCGCAAAGGCGTTCAAGGGTTGAGGGTCAGAGCAGGACATCTTTCACTCCAACCCATGTAAGCCATATCTTCATAGAGCTGCACAGGAGCATTGCGTCAGCAGGTTTGGGTCTCCTGGTTCAATTAAAGAAGAAATGTCATACCACCGCATTCACATTTGTGTGCCTAGACACAGACACCAAACGTCGCCAGGTTGGACCATGTAAAAGTGCAGACACCCAATCCTGGGTGCGTGCATACACACCGAATACCAACAGGAACCACATAGGATATCACAGTTTGACTCACACTTTCCCATCGAGTCAATAGAACCAGGAATAAAATCTATGACGCACAGCCGTGTACACGTGGAAATCCTGTGAGCCTGTAGCACCGGGACTACGCTTTATCTGTTGTTACAGACCTATTTATTTAACGATAGCAGGCAAAGCGTTCAATCTAAACGCAGCGCTTTGACCGTGTAGGAAAACTGGGGGTGTTCGTCTGCATGGCGTTTTTTGTCCTGCCGTGATGGAACACTGCAAAAAATAAGCGTCTAAATATAAGAAATAAATGGATGATTCAAGTCAAATTATCTGCCAGATTATCTGTAATTCTTAATTCTTGAAATAAGAAATCACAATTTAGAAAAGCACACTATGTACAATATGAACAATATTTGTTTAAAAATCGAGCAATAAAACACTCATTTAGTCAAATTAACTTAAAACTAGTTTTATTTTTTAATCAAAAGATTTTCCTCTTGAATTTATGCAAAAAGGTTTCAAAACCAGAGATACTAAATAAGAGAATTGATTTAAAAGTCGTGGTCATTATATTTTCTGTCCTAAAATGAGAAAAAGCATTTAAACTAAATAATAACTCATAATAAAATAAAATTGTCAACAGCTAATTTTTTATTTGATATAAAAACAAAGCAAAATCGTTACCTGCTGCGTCTCAAAAAGATTCAAATCATTGCAATGTAAAACATTATTAAATGTATTTTGTCTTCACTGAACCCTGAAGGATATTTAACATAAGAAGCTAAAATCAAACTTCAGAATTAGTTAAAAGCTAAAAAGTACATTGTGTAAAGCAAAAGTTAAAAAAAATAAAAACCACACTAGATAACGTTTGGGTTTGGTGGATTAATACTGCAGACTAATTTGTTATTAGGTTGTAAATAAATGCGTTGGTGTCGACATAAAACAAGCATTTGGACAAATAAACACTGATGAAAAAAAAAGCCCTTAGTGTAATTTTTCAATTTTTCAATTTTTTTTTTTATTTTTTTTATTCTGCAACATTGATTTCCAGATTGTGTAACAGTTTCTTCCCTCAAGCCATCAGGCTTCTTAACAAAGAACTGAACTGAACACACACACATTTGGACAAATAAACACTGATGAAAAAAAAAGCCCTTAGTGTAATTTTTCATTTTTTTTTTTTTTTTTTTTTTTTTTTTTATTCTGCAACATTGATTTCCAGACTGTGTAACAGTTTCTTCCCTCAAGCTATCAGGCTTCTTAACAAAGACCTGAACTGAACACACACACACACACACACACACACACACACACACACACACACACACACACACACACACACACACACAACTGTGTGACTGATCTGTACAACCCGGACTCAACACACACTCGTACTCACTTCACACACCCGTGATTCAGCACCACTCACACTACACCACTTCATTATTATAAACTGTATACATGCCGTTTGTGCACATCTTCCTGGATTGCTGCAAATTTGCTCTTTTGCACAATATTTTGTTTACATTTTCGCTACTGTTCACTTCGTCTCGTTACGACATGTTTATGGGCGGAGCTATTTTGTGTGCACGTTTGCACCAGGTTGCACACATGCGCTTTATGTTGCGAGGACACTTACTAGTCCTTGGCCCTGTGTTTTTCTGTTTCTGTGATTGTTGTTTTTATGTTGTTTTATGTAGCATCAGGGTTCAGGAGGAACGTTGTTTCATTTCACTGTGTACCGCGTCAGATATATACGGTTGAAATGACAATAAAAGGTTCTTGACTTCACTAAAACCAGTTTTTACAGAGTTTTAAAAGATGCAAGGTCTCAAATGATGTCTCTGATAGTAATTAAGCTCAATTTGCAGGTAAAAGAACATTTAAGCATAATAAACTCAGCAATTTGCTCCTTTTATGGCTATAAAATTATACTAAGTCTTGAGTAGATCAGAGTGTTTTTGCTAAAGAGACAGAAGTTCATATAAAAAAAAAGGAAAAAGCTGAAATATGGACTAAAAACTTGATGCTATTACTCAAGGAACCTCCTCCTTCATGATTCAGGGATGGACACAGATGACATGAGCTGCCTGCTTCACACTGAAACAAATCAATCTCTCCTGCTCCCCTTTTCTCCCTCGCTGGCTTTGTTTGGTTCGTTCCTGTTAGCTCTTTTTGCTCTGAAAGGAAAGGTGGATTTGAGTAATGCCACATCTTTTTTTTTTTTCTCTCTTAGCTCGGAAACAGCTGGAACTCTGAGGTTTCGTCGACTAATAAAACCGCTTTCCCCAGTGCAGAAATATGTCTTTCTCGCGCGACCACGGCTCGACTCGTCTGAAACCGCAAGGCTCTGAAAGATAAATCAAATTCGAGTCCGGCAAAGATGAATGTGTCGGATGAATTGCATCGGAATAACACAAAACCTTGTATTGCCATTAGTGCGTGACTATCATGTGTGTGTGTGTGTGTTGGAAAGTCGGGACTGATGGGTATCAGATATTCCCTGAGCCAGCGTGCTGAGTTAGGGTCAGTTTTGTCTTTTCAACTTGTAATGAATGAGATTTGAGGGAGACTGGAGGTGATCCTAAATCAGTACTCAGCTCTGTTTGATGTGTACGAGCCATGAGCTCGGGGATGAATGGGCTGCAGGCTGAGGAACGCTACAGTCGAACGTCATTCCTTCTTAGCCACCTTGGCTTCTCATGATGAAATGTGTGACATATATATGAGGTGGAATGCGCCCATATAATTTGCTCGAAATATGCCCCTTTATTTTCCCAGGGACTGAAAAAAAAGAAAAGCGTGTCCGAGGTGTGTGTGAAACGGAAGCAGAGAGAGTGGAAGGAGAGGGAAAGAAAGTGAATGAATGGATGAGTGAATGAATGAAATTCCTGAATAGAGACTTTAAACAGCACCAGATTGTTCAGGTGAGGTTTCATACCATGTGTTTTATAACCTAAAATCTGACTTTGTAACACTTTAGAAATGATAAGATTAAAAAAAGGAGCGAAGAGTGAGTGAATACATAAGTGAATAACCAAATGATAGATAGATAGATAGATAGATAGATAGATAGATAGATAGATAGATAGATAGATAGATAGATAGATGAAAAGAATGGATGGATGGATGGATGGATAAAAAAATGGATGGATGAAAAAATTGATGAATGAAAAAAATGGATGAATGAAAAAAATGGATGGATGGATGATGGACTAATGAAAAGATGGATGGATGGATAGATGACTAAAATGATGGATGGATGGATGGATGAATGGATGGATGGATAAATAGCTGGATGGATGGATGGATGGATGGATGGATGGATGGATGGATGGATGGATGGATGAAAAAAATAGATAGATGAAAAAATGGATGAATGAAAAGAAATGGATGGATGGATAGGTGAATGGACTGATGGATGGATGGATGGATGGATAAAAGGATGGATGGATGACTAAAAAGATGGATGGATGGAAGGATGGATGGATGACTAAAAAGATGGATGGATGGAAAGATGGATGGATGACAAAATCTATGGATTTAAATGTTAAAATGAACTGAATTGAATTTGCAGACATCTTCTAGCAAGTTAATTCACACCTTCAGATCGATTAGATTCCTTTATTGTACATTATAGCACAATTAGACTCAACAGACTAATCTCTAAGATAAAACGAGCCTATAATGAATTGCTGCACTGTATCACATGATCATTTCCTTTCCTTTTTTTTTTTTCTAATATACTAGCCCCGGTGTAAGCCCAGCGTTTTCACGTCCACGTTCGAAGGATGCCAGTGATTGCCTCATGGTGCTTGCATGCACAAACAAACCATTTTAAGTGTGACGGAGGCCACATCATAACTCATAGCTGGCACACGCCGTTGACGTTAGTAATAACAGAGACTGGAAAAATGCAGGTCCAGATAACGACGGCTCTGTAACTCGTTAGCTCATTACGAGGGCATTAAAAAGCAGTGAAGTAAGAAGAATTGCTCTGATAAGCACCTTTTAGACTATCTCCAGTATCACTGGCATGTGTAAACATATTTATGAAAGAATTACGCTCACGTTAAGGGGAAGAGAACGATCTCGGTTTGGAGCAGTGTGCTATTGGGGAACATTTGGAGAGAAGTATTACAGGAACACTGGAAATGCAAGAGGAACCATATTAGTGGTGACGGTACTGGCCTGAAATAATTATGTCACAACATTTGCGAGTGTGTGTGTGGGTGTGTGGGTGTGTGGTTGTGTGGCGTGCGGTATGCGGGTGGATCTTAGGCTCAAAGCCACAGAGCCACAGATCAATGTTTTTACAGAGCCGCATATTTTGTATTTTTTTGCTCCATTTTACAACTTTACGATGTATAAAATGAACGGCGTGGCCTTGAATGGAAGAGCTGTCTCCTCTAATAAGGAAGGAGGTCAGGGAGTTGCACTTAAAGAAAAAAACAACCCTTTTATGCTTGCACACAGATCAGTGTGCTTCTCCAGAAAATGGAGTTGCTGCAGGAAGAGGGACAAAACGTGACAGGAAACTGTATAATTTAGCCCTAAATCACAGCAGTCTGAACCCTCAGCTCAGCTGGTTTCAGACTTCAGACTCAAACAGGGTATTATTAAGACCTGCAGTAAAAAGTACACGATTTTCATACAGATAATTCAGAATCCATCTCATGTTATATATTTATTGAGTGTTAGGGGAAATGATTAAGTTTTAATTTTACTGGTGCTGGGATACAAACCCATGACCCTCTGATCATCTAATCTACCGAGCTACCGCTTCACCCTACAGAAGACAATCAGTCAATGGTGGGATTTTGATGCTCAACCAAGTTTATTGTTTGTTTTAAGGTGTGTTTTATTTTTTTGGTGATAAATTGCATAGTGTGAACACGTCTCCAAGTACAGCCCATAAAAGTTCGAGAGAAAATCTAATTCATCTCCTCTCCTGCAGATCCGGTGTATCGTCCATACACAGTGTAAAATCGCTATATTTGGCATCATATTATGATCAGTGGTGGACGGTAATGAAGTAAATGTAATTACTTTTACGACAGTGAGGAAAGCTGAATCCAAATTAAAATTATGGATGACAAAACGAGGTCTAAACCCTCAGAAGCCCAATTGAGAAAAAAAGAGGAAAGAAATAGGGGAAAATGTGTAAAAGATAAAGGTGTTTGTGCCGCTCTGTCACTCATCTCGTTATGAGGATGGTAAAGGATAAACTTTCTTTCAGCTTCTCCCATTAGGGGGCGCCACAGCGGATCATCCGCATGTTTGATTTGGCACATGTTTTTACGCTGGATGCCCTTCCTAACGCAACCCTCCCCATTTATCCGGGCTTGGGACCGACACTAAGGCTTGTGTAACCCTAATGGCTGGGGTTGGTTCCCTGACTGGGGCTCGAACCCGGGCCGCAGCGGTGAGAGCGCCCCATCCTAACCACTAGACCACCAGGGGACCTAAAAAAGAGGATAGTAAAGGATAATGCATTAAATAAATAGATTAATAACTGTATATCACTTAGGATGTGTTGTGTTGCCTGCTAGGCTTTTACACCTAGAGCAACAATAGTATGTATTTTATCATTATGTGTGTAGCAACTAAACAATTACACCCTAACTACAAGTCTAATCACATATTTAAATGTGCAATAAATGCATTTAGGCTGATATTTTATACATGAAATGGAGTTCGGAAAATGTTTCCAAATTTGTGGACTTCACTATGTTCTTACTCATCCAGTGATGATCAGTGGGGGAAATGTTGGGTCATGGTGTGGTTCACCCAGGGGGCGTCACTCAAGCTAAAACCTCCATTGACACTTGGTGGTATTTACTGATTACCAACATACAGTTCAGCATCAATTAAACATCAAGCGAAACATTTAGAAAGGAATAAATGACTCCAGACTTGAACTCCTCACAGCATCCGTGACCTTATTTGGACGTTTTCGTTGAAAGGTTTTGGGCTCATGATCATTGTAATAGAAATCAATCAGTGTTTGAGTCATTAATATCATTCTATTAATAGATCAGTGTGCTGAGAGTCACATTCGAGTCTTTACACATAAACGCAGTTGATTAAAGAGTCTTGTGTTAAAAATGATTATAGGAAAATTATAATTATAATAAATCATAGCACTCTGAATACTTAAGTACATTTGAATGCATAAACTTTTGTACTTTTACTCAAGTGAAAGTTTAAAAGGACACTTTTACTGGAGTCCCATTTTACCTACTGTACAACTACATGCTTTGTGTACTTCATCCACCACTGATTATCATGTCTTCATCTTTGCAACTAATATTTCCCATCCATTTTTCTTCATTCTCTGTACTTTTATTTATTTGTTGCTCCCATACAATTAACATGATAGCAGGATTTTGGGAATCGATTTCAATTCAAATAAATTGAATAGAGCTTTTAACAATTAATAGTGAGAAATCAGCTTTACAGAAATACATGGATTCGTATTTTTTACATTTGAATTCAACAATGGGTCCCTAATCAACAAGCCTGAGGTGATATTGGTGAGGAAAAACACCCCTTTAGATGATTTGGGGCGGACATCTCGTGAGGAACCAGACCCATAACGAAACCTGGCTTTATCGTTAATTTTAAATAATTAAGTTCTATAAAGGAGTCAAAAATGTTATCACAGTTATTAAATACTCACTGATATAGACTTGAGTGCAAATCTGTCATGGAAATTGTAGTCCAAATTACGACTGTAGTCCAAACAGTACACAAAAATTCAATTGCTTATTATTATTTTTTATTATAATTGTTTATTATTATTTACATTTGTGAACATCAACTGTTCAGATTTTGTTGTAAACAATTTTAACTAAAAAGCCTGCTTAGTTTAAATACAAATAAAATATATCAAAATAAAATAGGAATGAAACAAATTAATGTATAAAAAATTAAATTGTTTTTATTATATCGCTAGGATATATACTCTATTTACTCTATATGATAAAAAAAAGTGTATTGCATTCGTTTGATTTATTCGTTTTGATTTATTCGTATTCTGTACTTTTTACGAATGCGAGGTGGAGACCAAACAAACTTGCAGCCCACCACTAAATATGTTTGTGAAGGAAATCAGATTTTCAATTCATGTTTATTTGTATAGCGCTTTTAACAATGAAACATTGTCTCACAGCAGCTTTACACAGATAATGTGGTGATCAAAAGTGAAGATGTTCTTTATAAGTGTAAGTTTGTCCCTGATGAGCGAGGCGGTGGCGACTGTGGTGAAGGAAAAACTCCCCGAGATGGCATAAGGAAGAAACCTTGAGAGGAACCAGACTCAAGAGAAACCCATCTTCATCTGGGTTGCACCGTATGTCCATATACACAATGATAATGATATAATATACAATGATAATATTTCGATCTACATGATTGTATATACAGATGGGAACTTAACTGTACATAAGGTGCACCAGCAAGATGTAACATTAATTTATTTATTAACATTAAAAAGAAAATAAAGGTAAGTTATTATTTCAGTGCCATCAGGTGAACAACCCAAGAGACTCTAGATTAAATGTAGATTTCAAAAGCAACTTCAATCTTCTGGGCACAGACCTGAACACCCAGGCATGTGGCTGGTATATATTAGGTTACGATTTAACTAGTTATTTTTAGGTAGGAACAGTTTGAAAGTCCCATCTTTCACATTTTACATAAGACATCGATGTGTCTTACATTTTCTAACAGGTAAATTCAGGAACATGCTAGAATAGCTAGTTAGCCAACGTTCACACCAGTCAGATAGTCAGGAGTTTATCCAAATTTATCTGTAGAAAAAAATATTTACTTTTAACTTAGATTTTAACTGTACATAAAACAAAAATTGCTGTTCGGCACAAGCAACTGTACCGTCACACCCCTAGTCCAAAGCCATCTCCATGTGTTACCAAGTGTTTACCATCCCTAATAATATTGTGTTTTTTTTACATGTCTGAACATCCTCAGCAACAGCAAGTTGTTTCCAAAGTGACCAAAACTTCATCTAGAAGTATGGATCAGGCAGGTCCAGATTTATTTAAGGTTGAGAATCAAGGTTGAGGTTGAGAATCAAGGTCTCAGGATCCGTTGAACTTGTGTGTCGTGGAGTTTGGTGTTTGCGAGCGATCGTCAAGCGTTCACACCTCAGCAACGCCGAGCAATCGATCGTAAACATTTCAAGTGGAGTAATGAGAAAAGGCCTTTGTGTTAAGCCTTAAATCCAACCTCATGTGTCACGTTTAGAGAATAAAAAATGGTGGAAAGCACATTTAGGTGGCCTGCCTTTTTGCAGTGCAGTGACAAAGAGTAAACAGCGCTTAAATGGAACAGCGTGTGTGATAATGGAGGCCTCGAACTCTACATGAGATGATTAGAACAATGTGAAAAAGTGATTTTACAGCACCATGTAACACGCTTGAATGATTACTAGTAGCAGGTTATATCAGGATGGTTTTATGTGGTGTTATTTATGCCTATTAAAAGTCTAAATCCAATAAATAAATTGGATTTCGTTCGAGTGACTGTTTTGGTGTCAACACTATTAAGACATATTTTATTAGCAAAGTGCCTGCTATCCCTACCATAGCCCACTTTGTTATAAACCTTATCAGGGGATTACTAACGCACATAAACGTGGCAGAGGTTCACATTAAGTCATGTTGATTTCCATATTCCAGCAGGGAGGAATTCTCTGATATGGCGCATGTGTTTACAAGTATCCTAGCAGTGAGAAGGAAAGCGCCGCGTCTAGACACCCCCTCTTCGATTTCTCTCCGCAGATAAGTGGGGGGATGACTACATGACATTCTTCCACCTCGGCTGATCACCCCAATCTGCCTACGAGTGATTCATTCGTCTCCTAAAACACCTCCGCTCTCAAACTGCTGTCTAATACGATTGCACTTTGGAGCAACTCCCCCTCTGTGATTGCTGCGAAAAACAGCTCCCTAGGAAACGATGCAGCTTTAAAAAAAAAAAACTAAACAAAAAGGGAAAAAAAGAAAGAAAGAGACACAAAATACTTGCTCGATAAGCTTCAGTTACCTTTCCCACGCAGTATTTAATGAAGAAAGATAAACTAGTTTTTGGTTTCTATAGCAACAGATTGAATGGATTTGTGGCATGGAAGGAGTCTCCAGTGTCAGCACTCTTGTGCCAACTAGGAGAAAAGTTTTGAGAAAAGCATGTAGCATGTAGCGGGTAATGGATAAAAATCATTATGTGTAGATTTTACAGATAAAAAAATCCTATTGATTATTATACTATTTATTGCTTATTTTAAATGTTTTTATCACTATATTATTATTTATTTATTGTTTATTGAAAGGTGGTAGCTCATTGGCTAAGCCTCTGAATAGAAGTTCTTTATTTAAGCCTTGGTATCGCCAAGCTGCTATTTTTGGGGCCCTTAAGCAAGGCCCTTAACCCTGCGCTCTGATCCCAACTTCCTAACATTGTTGGGATATGCGAAGAAAGAATTTCACTGTGCTGTCAAGCTGTCGACCTCCAAATATTGCAAGATTAAAAGCAATTCAAGAAGAGTCCCGTGCGCCTCACACGAAGCCCAACACACACGAGATCTCATCCGAACGGACAAGGACGTGTCTCTAATCGCTACCAAAATACGCTCTTGTCCTGAGAGATTTAGCACGCTAGTCGAGTGTGATGTGTAGGGAAGATGGCAGCAGCGGTGATGGCGCGCCATGTAATTTGCACTAATGACGCCTGTGGCAGCTTCATGCGAAAAAATGTATGTCCCATTCCTCTGAAGTCGAAGTAGCAGCATCTTAAAGCTATTATAGCAGTTTTCGGCCCTGACTTCTTTTTTCTTTTTTTTTTTTTCACACACATGCAGGCCACGACCCAGACCGGCTTTAAACTCGCCTGCATTTACACACGTTGGATTTCCAATTTAATGGCAGTACGGATATTTTTACTGGGAGTTGAGAAACCGGATTCGAGAAAAAAAATAAACAGACAACTATTTAGGGTAAAATCTTTATTTCTATGGTTTTGATTATTCCGATTTGGTCTCTTCCAGCAACTGTAACAGTAAAGCCCTTTAAGAAAAAAAACTCTTATTCCGTTCTCTTTTATTCCGACTCATAAATGCTCATCCGTCCAGTTTCTTCTGTAAATACTCCTGATTCATATGGGGGAGATGATTAGGAAGTGACAAATAAAAACGGCGTACGGGCCGCAGATTAAAGGCACTCTTAATCTCCAAAGAAACTTTCTCTGACTCGGTCCAAAGTTCCATGCCGAATTTTCCATGAGCGAGACACATCTAAGGAAGAGAAGAAAAGAATGTAAACATGCATTGTTTACAAGGAGCTAACGCATGGATGGCAAAATGGATCCTTCAGCAAATACCACAAAAGAAAACACCAAGGGATTTATTTAGATCTGCCCTCTGACAACCGAAGCGCACGGATTTGCAACCTTTATAAAATTCTTCTCACGAACATTTCTTGCACTCTGACTGTCCGCCTGCCTGATTGTCCTCTAAGCTCTCAAAAATGCTCTTTAATCACGCTACTCTTCCCAGCTCATTTTCTCCTTTTGTTACCTGATGCTAGTGTGCTATCCTCAGATGCACGTGGGTACAGATAATGGAGGGTGGATTGGAAAGAGAGAGGGAGGGAAGGAGGGAACAGAGGGTTTTGTTAAAGATGGGGTGGCTAGGTCAGTGTGCCTGCTGTTGGTTTGATTGACAGATGGGAATTGCTTTATCAGTCTGGCTCCATGCTAGGTTTTGTCTCCGGCTTGTTTGGCTCTGAGGCGTCTAGGACGGCGTGTGTATGAAAGAAAAAAAGGAGTGTGTGTGTGTGTGTGTGTGTGAGAGAGAGAGAGAGAGAGAGAGAGAGAGAGAGAGAGAGAGAGAGGAAGAGAAGGCCTATACACATGGTGCTTGACAGTGTGGGAATCCAAGTCCAGTTAATAAGTCACTGCGGACAAGAGCATCTGGCCAACATAAATAAAAATGTAAACACACACACACGCTCCTAACTCAAACATAGACAGGCAGAGAGACAGTCAGATATTTGGACAAACAGATATTCAGACAGACAGACAGATATTCAGACAGACAGACATTTGAACAGACAGACAGACAGACAGACAGACAGACAGACAGACAGAGATTTATACAGACAGATAGACAATTGGACAGGCAGGCAGACAGACAGACAGACAGACAGACAGACAGACAGACAGACAGACAGACAGACAGACAGACAAACAGACAGACAAACAGACAGACAGAGATATATTCAGACAGACATTTGGACAGGCATTCAGACAGACACTTATACAGACAGACAGACAAAGATATATTCATACAGACATTTGGACAGACATTCAGACAGACAGAGAGACAGACACTTATATAGACAGACAGATAAACAAATTCAGACAGAGAGACAAACAGAAATACAGACAGAAACACAGATATTCAGACATATATTTGGACAGATATTTAGACAGACAGACAGAGACACAAGCAGTCAGACATTTACATAGACAAAAAATACATTTGGACAGACATTTAAACAGACAACAAACAATTAGACAGACACTTGGATATACAGATAATCAGACATTTATACAGACAGATAGAAATGTTGACAGACAGACAACCAGGCATTCAGACAGGCAGACATTTTAATAGATAAATATACACTAATAAAAACAGACACACATTTGGACAGACAACAAACACTCCAATATTCATAGAGACAGAGATTCGGATAGACAGACTGTCAGATATTTAGACAGACAGATAGACAATTGGACAGATTTAGACATTTATAAAGACATTCCGACATTTGGATTAATAGACATTTAGACAGATATACATTCAGACAGACAAAAGAACAGTCAGACAGTTATACAGACAGACAGACAGACAGACAGACAGACAGACGTTTGGATAGAGAGACAGTTAGACATTTATACATTCAGACATTCAGACATTTATACAGACAGACACCACAAAAGCACAGATGTAGATGTAACACTATCTAAAATAATTACCCAACTTCTTTAGTGATAACTCTCTCTAACACACACACACACACACACACACACACACACACACACACACACACACACTTTCTCTCTCTCTCAAATGTGGCATCTATAAACAAGAACTACACTTTAACAGTAGCTGAACACACTCACAGCCATCTTGAACAACAAAAAAAAAATCACTTGGTTTGATTTAACTCTACATTTATATCTAATATCGAAAATAGGACTTAACCTTGTCATTCAAAGCTTTTTTATATTTCATTCTTAATAATATACAATAATCATGAATTTCAGCACTGCTTATGGGATGCATACAAAGATTTCCTAATATACTATATATTCTGAAAAATCAAATGGTAATCGATGAAGCGTTTAATAGAAACATTTTTACAGAATGCTCAGTTCTACATCCAGTCCTACATGCAATCGTGGCAGGATATGATTTCAGTGTTGGTGTCAAGCAGTGGTGGACAGTAACAAAGTAAATGTAATTTGTTCCTGTACTTAAGCAGCTTTTTCACGTATCTGTACTTTACTGAATTATTTCCATTCTGGAAAACTTTTACTGTAACTAGAAATCAATTTGAGTCAGTGTTTGAGTCATTAATATCATTCTATTAATAGATCAGTGTGCTGAGAGTCACATTCGAGTCTTTACACATAAACTCAGTTGATTAAGTAAAGAGTCTTGTGATAAAAATGATACTAGGAACATTATAGTTATAATAAATGTAGTATTTAGATAGTACACATACTTTTGTTCTTTTACTCAAGTGTA
This sequence comes from Silurus asotus, assembly GCA_024362625.1. NCBI lineage: Eukaryota > Metazoa > Chordata > Actinopteri > Siluriformes > Siluridae > Silurus > Silurus asotus. Next base: position 4,286,687 of record MU551567.1, on the reverse strand, counting down.
AGTTTAAAGGGACACTTTAACTTTTATGGAGTAATGTGTCTATACTTTAACTTAAATACATGGTGTGTGTACTTCATCAACCACTGGTGTCGAGAGACACATGGAAAGCAACACTTTTGTCAAAAAAGTAATAAAAATGTTAACTCTGTAAAACGACAAATAAAGAAAATGACTGCTGAATCATATGGTGTGCATGGGAAGATTTTTTTTACCTGCAGTGAGTTCCTGTGTACTGTTTCGACTCATGGGGAAAAAATTTAACATATGGTTTAGTCATATTCAACCTAAAGCATGGAAAGAATTAGAAGAGATCAGAGAGTGTTTATAGCTAGTACCCCTAGCCTGTACTGCTAATTTGCTTATAGCTAATGTGAAGCCTGGTATGGAATATGTAAATCATACAAAACAGATTTATTTGGTTTCAACTGGAGGGTTTATAGACATGCGGTGGTCTCTCTGATAAGTACAGCTAGCATGCTCTGCTAATCTGCTAACAAAGCTAATATGAAGCCTGGTTTATAAATTGCAGCAAGCGGATTCTCACACAGATTTTAATGTTGTTATACCAATTAGATACTGAAGTAAATCTTGTCATGTAGGCGATTTGTATAAACTATTATCCGGTCTAAGCTGAAAAGAAATGTTGTTTGGACACACAAGATACAAGCTCCAAGCAAACTTGCTTACTTGCTAATGTGAATCCAAGCTTCTACAATGATGGACATGTGGTGAATAAAAGTGCATCTCTTTTCAGAAGAACACGGGTCAAATTTCACTTGACTCGTCTCAGTAGGGTTCACGAGAGGAAGCCATCTGATTTAACGTCTCTCTGTCTACAGACTGTTATTAGAGAAAGATGGAGAGAGAGAAAAGAGGGATAGAGAGCGGTTGAAGTACAGCTTAGCGTTCTCAGCTGTCTTCAGACGTGTCAGTGCTTAAACACAAGCAAGGCTTTACAGCTAGCCAGAGGCAATGAGGCGCTCCTCAGGTAGAGAAGAAGAATAAAGGGGTACTTGGGTGTGCAAAGGGCTCTCAACACCAGATTAATCTCTTTGTCTGTCTTTGGGACCCACCTGAAAACAAGGGTTTGCTCTTGATCTGTGTGTGAGCTGTCGTTCAGCCAGCGTGAGTTAAACTTCAGCTACAAGACAGCAGTAAAGTTACGTCTATATCACTTTCTCTGGAACAGCGCTGCACCTGTGTCTTCTCAATGACAGCATGCAGTGTATCAGAATGAGTGGATAGATATAGGTTTATTCTGTCATGAGCCACACGTCTGCTGCTAGTAAAGGATGATTAGATAGAAAGAGAGAAAGGGACAGACAGACAGACAGACAGACATTCAGACATTTATACAGACAGACAGACAGACAGACAGACAGACAGTCAGACATTTATACAGACAGACAGGCAGACAGACAGGCAGGCAGGGAGACATGAATATGAAACAGACAGATAGAGATATATATGTCTGTCTATCATTATATATCTGTCTGTCTGTTTTTATATCTGTTTATTTGTCTGTCTTTTCTCTATCAATAAATATTTGTCTAGTAACAGACTATATATATTAATTATAGAGAGACAGACAAACAGACAGACAAACAGAGGGTGATAGATAGATAGATAGATAGATAGATAGATAGATAGATAGATAGATAGATAGATAGATAGATAGATAGATAGACAGACAGACAGGCAGGCAGACAGACAGACAGACAGACAGACAGACAGACAGACAGACAGACAGACAGATTCCATTTCTCAAAAACATATAACCATATTTAATGTACAGGACAACATATTCCCATGAGGAAAGAAATCTAATGATAAACTGGGTCTTTGACGGTCTTTTGTTTTCCCAGAGCTCGAAGCAGGTTCTTATTAATGGAATTACACAAGGAGCTTGTTTTTACGGTTCACAAACAGTGCAGCTCAGTGAAGTTCCTCATTACCAGATGTCTCTGAATCAGCAAACAAATACAGACAATGTAGCTGAAGTATACACACTGTATACACACACACACACACACACACATCGAGTACTGCATGTTGGTATTTTTATTAACTATTTCACAGTAAATCTCGTATTTTACTCTCCTTAATGTACAGTGAACACAAACTTCCCGACACTGCAAAAATAGCATAGTGGCCATCTTGGAATATTTGCTTAGTGCAGTTTGGTATGTTTCAGCGATTAAATCTTTTTAAGGGCAAATTCATAGAAGCGTCATAAATCTATGGGGACATGGTGATAGAAAAAATGCGAAAGATTATTAAATGCTTTTGTTTTTACTCACAATTTGCAGTCATCACACTGGTAAGAAACTTTTACTATTGTTTTGCAAACACAGTACATTCAGAACATATTCTGACCCACTTTACGTTTTACATTTTTTTTTTTTGCTTGATAATATAATCAGGAGTAGGTGGTGGTTTAATGGCATTTGCCTTTGGATCTGAAGGTCATAAATTCAAATCCATGCCACACCAAACTGCCCCTCCTGGGCTCCTGAGCAAGGCCCCAAAACACTATAGAGGCTTAGTTGTATAAATAAGATAAATGTAAGTTACTCTGGACAAGGGCATCTGCCAAAATGCCATCAATGTAATATTATACATTTTAATTCAATTCAATTCATTTTTATTTGTATAGCGCTTTTAACAATGAACATTGTCTCAAAGCAGCTTTACACAGATAATGTGGTGATTAAATGTAAATATGTTCTTTGTAAGTATGTTTGTCCCTGATGAGCAACTGTGGCAAGGAAAAACTCCCCGAGATGGCATAAGGAAGAAACCTTAAGAGGAACCAGACTCAAGAGGGAACCCATCCTCATCTGGGTTGCACCAAATGTCCATTGGAAGCAGATATACAATGCTGCGGGGTACAGTGATGACGATCAGAAAAAAACTGAACATTTTACATTTTGGAAACAACTTAAATGTGTCTCAAAAGAGTAACAAATAGTGCAAATAGTAACAACGCTATCAAACCAAAACTAATTATAAACTGGAATCATGTAGCTGAGGTTGAGGAACTGTTTCAAGACAACTTTATGTTGTAAATTTAAGTAGCTGTGAAAATCTGGATCACCAAGAAGGTAAAAAAGCTTTGGGACAATTTAATCTTTAAGATCTATTAATCTCTGAAATCTCAAATAATCATTTCTCTGCCATGCCAGAAATGTACAATCATTAATTTTTTTCTCATTCATCTACACTCAACAGCTCTTATTCACAAAGTGAAAACAGAATTCTACAACTTTATACATTCTGTACACTTAATAAAAAGAAAAAACTAGTATTGCATGTCTGAGTATTTAGACCCTTTACTCAGCCACTGAGAAGCACTGAAGCACCCTGTGGCAGCAATTCCAGTCTCGTGTCTTTTGGGTATGACACAACAAGATTTGCACCTGGATTGGGGGATTTTCTGCCATTATTCCTCTCAAGTCCTCTCAAGCTGGGTCAGGTTTGATAGGGAGTGTAGGTGGACAGCCACTTATTTATTTATTTATTTATTCATTTATTTTAAATAATTTTTTTATTTAATTTAATTGCATTTCATTTAATTATACACCACTACCACTCTGTATAAAGCTATATGTAATATAACAAAAATGTTTAATCAAAATTAACATACAACTTAATAAATACAGATTCATCCACCACAAATAATTTGTTATAAATCAAATATTGTGCCTTGAGTTATAATTTTTCTTCTTTATTGATAGACTTTGGTTTTTGTTAACTAAATAGAATTTCATGCACTATTTCCCACGTCATGGCTGATTTGCGGCGAAAGCAACAATAAATTGTGACTCTTGAGGTGTTAATTCAATTACATCAGTGTGTAAGAGTGACACTGTAGGTGATAATTCTTCAGGTGCAAAGTGACTTTAACACATTAGGTGCTAATTCAACACAGTATGTCCTTCTAACTGAATAGATTATTATCTTTTTTTAATTTATTTTTTTATTCTTGAATCTGCCTAAATGTAATTTTTTACATTTTACATTTTGGAAATGAGCTACATGTGTTTTAAAAGATCACGGAGAAGTAAAACTGCTAATAGTAACAACACAATCAAACCAAAACTAATTATAAACTGGAATAATGTAGCTGAGGTTGAGGAACTGTTTCAAGCCAACTTTTTGGTAGGTGTAAATCTAAATACAGATATGAATATCTGGGTCACCAAGAAAGTCCAACAGTTTTAATACAACCCAATATTCAAGATTAATCACCAGTACCAGTGTAAGATTTATTCACTACTAGAGATTTAAAGCACTTTTGTACGTCGCTCTGGATAAGGGCGTCTGCTAAATGCCGCAAATGTAAATGTAAATGTAAATTAATCATACTCTGAAATCTCAGATGATCATTACTTTATCACCAACTCCTCATGGGTCCTGCAAGACAGTTCTTCTTGATTTTGTAGCCAGTAGAATCTCCCTGCATAGAGGATCTCACCTCTACCCGAGCTTCGAATCCATCTCTTCCTTCTGGCCTGACCTCTACTAAATAGCACACGCAAATTTCAATAAATCACTTATTCAACTCAGCGAGTGAGTCACGAGCATGTGAAAACGACCATTGTGAAAAAAGAGGACACGATTTCGTTCCGCTGCGGGCGACGCGTCTAAAACGGGTCAGACAATAATTGGATTTGTTTGAGGACTGTACATTTGTGCTAATGATGGAATGGTGATGGAAAGGACCACCAAGAGGAACGCATGCCACCGGCAAAAACAAGGGGAACCCCGGCTTTTTCTACTACGACTATCTCAGCTCTTCTCCACACATGGAAATGTTCTGAACTTTGGATAACAGTGGTGCTCGCACAAAATCTCCTAAGCGCTTTTTCAGTCCGGGCCTTATATTCATTATTGCTAATTATAGCAATCATTACAAATATGCTGGCAATGTAACCCAAAGCTTTCAATGTAAATAATCTTGCTTACACAAAGCTCTCGGGGTAAATTGTCATAATTAAAAAAACCTACGATCCGAACCCTACCTCGCTCAGAGGTCTCCGACACTACGACGTTTTCCCGATGGGATTTGGCATTGTTGCTGTGATCTCCCAGTGTTCAGGGTCACTTCAGGAGTTTGCTGGAACATCAGTTTGGAAAATTCAGTTAAGCCTTTGATGAGCGCTGACACGTCGGCCTGTTTACAAAATCGCATAACCGACCAACCGCAAATTTGTTTTTTGGGAAAAAAAAAAATTACACCTCAAAGCGTTTGTGTAAAAGTCACGCAAGGTCAGAATGCCTTTGTAGTGCAAAAGGCTAGGAATTTGCACGCTTAGCAATGAGAAGGAGACAGATTAAATTAGTGTCTGAAGATTTCATGTAGTTTTCTCAGGGTAGTGAGCTTATCTTTTTTTGTCTGTTTTTCTATCTCTCTTTTTCTCCTCTTTCAGGGGCTCTTATCAGACAACCCTGAGGCACCCATAACTTACACTCCTCTCTGACAGTGCAGCTTAGCCGGCTAGCAAAAAAGCATGGTCAACATAGCATATTCTCTTTCTCTTTTTTTTTTTCTAGCCTCACACCCCCCCATACACACCTCCCACCCCCAAGTTGTGCTTCTGAACTGTCAGGTCTGGTCAGATAAGAGTTGATCGATGACTAGCTCTCTGGCTCCGTGCTGCCCCAGCCTCACCGTGAGCTCCATGCTCTAACAAGGCTGAGACTCCACAAGGCTACAGAGCCAAAGATTGAGCCCTGCAGCACACCATACATACAGTAGCTCTGATTCATACCTCTAATTTATTGTGATGCCTGAAATACCAAACTGAATGTCATCTGTCAATTGGTTTGATGTAGCCGGCCATGTTTTTGTGAGAAAAATGTACAATTTATATTGTTTTATTATAGGATTAGGCTGAACGTGTTAGGCCAGGTCACTCCCTTGCAACTCCAATCAGAATGTTTACAGTAGGAAAACGTTTTCATATCTGGAATGAGCACACATCTTTGCACAATGTGATGTTGTTGGAAACCTTCATCAGTCTCAGTTTGAGAGGTAAATCAATCAGAATCTCTGTGCATGGGTCTCAGTACCACACCCAGCCAACATCTGATTTCTAATAGCATCTAATCACAGACTGGTTGAAGGACAGTTTCTACCTGCAGGCTATTGGGTTATGCAATGATGCACAGTTTGTTCTTGCTATGTCTTTTTATGAAGTCACAGGTTTGTGTCCAAAATTGGACAAACCTTTAATTCTAGTTTTCAGTTTTTTCTTTGTTTTTATTTTCTTTATTGTGTGCTAATTCTTGTGCTATGTGGCAATGTTTTGTAATCTACACTATTGGTTTTCTCAATCAGAGTCAAAAACTATTAATTTATACTTTATTTCATGTGATTAGATTTTTAACATAGAATATTTAAAATTACAGTTTTTTTTTAATGGTTTATGTTTGTGTTTTTTTTTTTTTTTACGGAACACATGATTTCACTGTGCACTCTACTGTATATGGTTAGTCACTGTATGATTTTTAGTAATCCTATCATTGTATGTCAGACTGTACAAACATGATCCCCATGTCACACTGTTGTATTTTAATGTAGTTGTCATAATGTCAGACTGTACGACAGTCACAATCTGAGGCACAAAAGAAAGTACCGAAGTTTAACGTAATCGATCTCTGAGCGTCGTTCTCTCGCTTACGGTACCTATCAACAAACAAAAGCAATCAGTAGTGTTTATTATGTTCAGGACATGCCCTGATGATCATCATACAAACACTCCTTTTCCCTCCATAACTCAATAAGTTTCTCTTCTTGCTGAACCGTCCACCTGACTCATTTGGACATTTTTCTTTTTTTTGTCTAGTTGCATCATCAGGTTCGGCGCTCCTAATGGTTCTTGGTTTGATGGTCGTTGTAGGAGAAGTGATACTGCAGGACAGAGTCTAGAATCTTCTGCCAGAATTCAGGAAAAAAAATATCGCAGCGACTATTAATGTCGGTTAACATGTCAAACCAAAGACTACATATTTTAGTCTAGGATTATAGGAATCTTTTAGGATTTTCTTAATTTGTCTCAGACGCCCAAAGTGTGGCTAAATCCACAGCGTGCACCTGGTTTTATCTTGATTTGAGAACCATTTATGTGTGAGTCAAATAAAAATCTTGAATGTGTGCTACAAAAATTGAGTAACAGCAATTTTTTCCTGTAGAAATTAAAATTAACCTCAGATTTGTTCTATGCGAAACAATGAGACAATTGTGTAGAGGAAATAGCAAACCATTGAAAGAAAATAGTAAAATTATTGTGTAAATGTCAATCAGGTTAAATGATAGTGCAGTAGGTTGAGATATGCAATATAATGCATTATATAATATTATGCCCTATATTGTGTTGGTCCTCTTTGTTGCTGCTAAAACAGTTCTGACCCTTCGAGCATTAACAGCATGAAGTTCTTCAGCGGTTTGAGCTACAGGAGCTCGTCTGTTGGATCGGACCACACGGACCAGCCTTCACTCCTCATGTGCAGTAATGATCCTCGGCCGCCCACGACCCTGTCGCCGGTTCACCACTGTTCCTTCCTTCCTTTTTTTTAAGGCAGATGAAGATCTTCTGATGAAGACTGTAGAGATTTGGGAGTAAAAGTGCAATAATAAACCGATCAGGCGGAAACAATCGCTTCAAGTTTGCTCTTGTAATTAGAACTTTGAGCACTTTGGTGATGTATGTGAGCAGCGATGAGGTGAATATCTGGCGTGATGTAGGAATCCGGCTCAGAGATTTATAGCAGGTTTATTGGAAGTTTTATAAAACAAACAGTGACAGGATGTAAATTTTTTCAAATCATTCTCTCTTTTTTTCGTTGAACCATACAAGAGAAGAAGACTTAAAAAGACCAGGAAAGGCCACGCTGGAGTCACGGAGACGGAGAGAAAGCTCCCAGGGCCCTGAAAACTTTTGGTTATGATGGATGTCTGGGCTGAAAGAGCACAAGCACCATATTTGGAGATGGACAGATAAAACGTTAACCTTGCTCCCTCTCAGAATGAACATTCCCAAGCTGTAATAAAATGTGTGGATGATAGTCACTGGACTGCTCGTCATATACAAAATAAATCACCAGCCAGGTATGTAAACAGAGCGGGTGTGATTTTCCACATGGCACGCTGCCGATAGCGCAGCGACTTCCCCTCGCTGCAATCCGCTTCCTCTCCAAAACCCAAAATTAGGTTCCATTACCTGCCGGATCGATCTAATTTACAGTATTTACACCCTGTTGTACCACACCAGAGCTGAGTTATGGCTTGAGCACACACTCTGAAATCCGACAGCTCAACTCAGGACCTGAGCTACTAATCGAGCTGGAGTTTGGAACGGCTTAGAGATATTCGGCTCGCCGTGTGTAACCTGTATGAAAGTCTCCAGTAAGCGAAAGCACCCTAAATCACTGACTGCTCCTCTTTTTTGCTCTTGTGTAAGAGAAAGCCGAGCACAAAGCAGACACAAAGCCTTTCAGCTCGCATAAGGACTGCGTGAGAGAGAGTGGCCTCATCTGGGCTCGACTCGACTCGGCAGGGGCACGTTAGCGGAATGTTCTTCAGGCACTTTCAAGGATTCAGGGTCGAGTCATGCAGCTTAGACAGTCACTGACTGGTACCATACAAGTGGTCCAACAGGAGGGAGGAACGAGGGGGTGAGGGGGGGCAGAGAAAGAGAAAGTAAGAAAGAGAGGGAGAGTAAACACTGAAACAGAGAGAAATGGACAGAGGACAGAAAATGGAACAATGCAGAAACAGTGCACCAGAAAGAAGTTGAATGACATAGATCAGGAGGCTTAGCATGAGTAAGAGAAAACAACAATCTAACAGATAAATAAATATACAAACAGGAATGAATTGGACAAGAGAGAAAAAAGAGACAAGGACAGAAATGAGAACTTCTAGTTTACATCAAAGTCCTGTCTAAAATTTCGCAAGAATTGTAATCGCTTTCGTTCTGATCGACTGTCGCGTCAATCTTTCTGGAATTTCAACTCTACCTTGCAGTCCCACAAAACCTCTTCTCATTTAATCACCAGTGCAGAGAAAGAGAGAGAGAGAGAGAGAGAGAGAGAGAGAGAGAGAGAGGGAGAGAGAGAGAGAGAGAGAGAGGAAGAAGAAATACAAAAAAGGCAGAGGAGAAAAACAAGACTTGGAAATAAACTGAGAGACTGATCAAGAGCAAAAGAAAGAAAGAAAGAAAGAAAGAAAGAAAGAAAGAAAGAAAGAAAGGAGAGAGAAAGAGAAAGAGAGAGAGAGAGAGAGAGAGAGAGAGAGAGAGAGAGAGAGGAAGAAGAAATAAAAAAAAGGCAGAGGAGAAAAACAAGACTTGGAAATAAACTGAGAGACTGATCAAGAGCAAAAGAAAGGAAGAAAGAAAGAAAGAAAGAAGAGGGGAATTATCAACTACAGAGAGACTGTAAGACAAAGAGACATAGAGAGAGATGGCAAAAAAAACAGAAAACAAAGACAGGCATAGAGAAATAGAGAGAGAGAGAGAGAGAGAGAGAGAGAGAGAGAGAGAGAGAGAGAGAGAGAGAGAGAGAGAGAGAATGAGGAACACTATCCAAGAAACAGAGTGACTGACAGAAAAAGAGCGAGGCAGTAAGAAAGAGAGAGACAGAGACAGGAAAAGAGCGGCAAGAAAAGAAGGGTGAATAAAGAGACAGGGACAGGAGACAGAGGTGAGAAAAAGAGTAAGAGATTAAACGGGTGAATTACTAGCTAGAGCAAAAGAGAGAGATAGTGTAAAAGAGAAAGAGAGAGAGAGAGAATGGTGTAATAATGAGAGAGAGAGAGAGAGAGAGAGAGAGAGAGAGAGAGAGAGAGAGAGAGAGAGAGAGAGAGAAAGAGAGAGAGAGAGAGAGAATGGTGTGTGTGAGAGAGAAAGAGAGAGAGAGAGAGAATGGTGTGAGAGAGAGAGAGAGAGAGAGAGAGAGAGAGAGAGAGAGAAAGAGAGAGGGAGAAAGAGAGGGAGAAAGAGAGAGAGAATGGTGTAAAAGTAAGAGAGAGTGAGAGAGAGAGAAAGAGAGAGAGAGAGAGAAAGAGAGATGGTGTAATAGAGAAAGAGAGAAAGCCTTTACTGTACATTGCTCCTATAATGAGTCTATCAGTGGATCTCCAGCACGTGGTCTCTCTCATAAACACAACCGACTCCACGTTAAAGGAGCTGCAGAAACGTTTCAGAAGGGAAATATTTACAGTGTGATGTAAAGCCCATATGACGTACGACTGCGAAATGGCCTTTTGTAATTAATTTCATATTTTGAACTTCGACGCCAGAACACGCACATAACTATGGAGAAAGCCATGTCTCCACATATCTCATGGAATAATGTTTTTTTCTCTTCCATATGGAATATCAACTTGTGATATCCAAAGAGTAGGATTACTCTAATATAATGCTAAAAAGAACCTTGTGTATCAGAAGATACAATCTCCTGGGAATGCTGTGTGTGAAGAGGGAACCTAGAACACCCAGAAGAACCTTGGAAGAACCTGTGAACCATGAAGCATTTCTATAAAACTATCTGTGCTACGATGTAACCTGGGGGTTGATAATTCGCCATCATGATCAAATATCTAAACTGCCATTCAATTTTTTCTCTTGAACTAGAAGACCCAGACATGCATGTCAATGCCGCTGTGCACAAAGCCAGCTTCATGAAGATATGCTTTACGTGGAATGGAGTGGAAGATCTCCTGCTATAGATCTCTAACAGGCTCATTGATGCACGTGAGGAGCGAAAGCTGGTCCGTGTGGTCAAATCCAAACGACAAGCTCCTGCAGCTCAAACTGCTGGAGAAGTTCATGTTGTTAATGTTGAGTGGGTCATAATGTTATTCCTGATTGGTGTATATTTGAAAATTGGGACTGAATGTGGAACGTTCAGAAAGCAAATACACATCTTATGGTCAGGTGTCTACAAACTTTGTGTATTCTTGAACCCAAAGCTGTGTTAGGTTTAATACTGTAACGTTCCCTATCCACTTCAGATGCTTTTTCCCCCCTCATGCACAAGAAAAGAGAGCGAGATGAATAGCCAGGGTGAAGAAAAAAGCATCTGAAGTGGATTTTCCGTTTCTAGTGGCTCTTTGCTTAAAAATGAAAGTGACAAACGGATGCTCTCGCTCTGGCAGCTGACTCTGCTCTTCGCAGCTGTTTCAAAATAAACAGAGACGCCAACCCTCGCAAAGTTTACATTCCGCCCCGAACTCTCCCTTTAATTATTTTGCAATCTGTCCGCTGAGCACTTTTTATCAATGGGATGTTTATGGGGCCGACAGATTAAACCCAACGCATGTTAAACATGGATAAGTACTGCTCCTTCCTGCACTGGCCTTCAGAGCTCATTTTAGGTTTTGGGCAGCAATCAGCAACGATGGAACTGTCAAGAAAGGGAAAATAAGTATAATTACCGGATTAAAATGATCCCAATGGTTAATAATGAATATAAGCAAGTTGTTTTAATTCAACATAAAAAATGTTAAAATGAATAAAGGGTTCAACCAACATGAACATACTTTTATACATTATTATTATACCTTTTCATAGACATGCACAAATTATATATATATATATATATATATATATATATAATCGGGAGAAAAAACTTTCACTTAAACGCACAACGATGCCAAAAGAGAAACTCTCGAGAGAAATAGTTGTGAAAGGAAGGAGGAAGACAGTAAACAATGACTTTCTTGGTCGGCTACTGTTTAGATACAAGCCGTTGTAACGTGTTGAGTCTGGGTGAAGTGAGAGCTCGCTAACTCCAGTTACAACAGAAATCATATAAGCACAGACAGGTTTCCAAAACTCGTGCTTTTTATTATGCTTGGCAACAGCGTTACGGGTTAGTCAAAGAAACTTAGAAATGAGCATCAGAAAATAATAAGGACATAATCCCCGGTCTTGCACACACGCAGTAATACTGGAAAAATGCTGTGCCGGTCTTTTACCAACATACCGCTATGCTCCTGAAGGAAGCACAACATATTTATTTTTTTAGCGGCTTTTTACAGTCTGGAAATTACGGTGTGTATATATATATATATATATATATAATTATTATATCATTTTTAAATACCAAGAATTATTTGAGTAGAATAAATGAACACGGCAAAATTAAATTATCAAATTATATGTATACTTTTATTTAAGGAGCCTCCAGTGTCAGTGTTTAAACTATACCATTAATCTTATGGACACCTGACCAATAAGATTATAACCTTCAACTCTTCTGAGAAGATATTCCACTACATTTTCGGGGTGGAGGTTTTTTGCGCACATTAATCCACAAGATTGTTAGTAAAGTTGAGTACTAACATTATGTAGGTGAGGTGAGGAGGCCTGGGGTGCAGCCAGAGTTCCAATTCCTCATGTTTAACAGGCTGAAGTTCTAAAATCTGTAGCAGGAGATCTTCCACTCCATCTTATCTCAACCATATCTTAATGGAGGTAGAACATGTTTGGATCTTCTAGTTCAGGTAAAGGGAAAATCTAATGCTACTGCAGGCAAAGAAGTCCTATACAACTGTGTGCTATTAACTTGGTGGTAGCAGTTTGGGGAAAAACTTCATTTTGGTGCAAATCCACAGTCAAAGTAAGACAATGAAAAAGAAGAAGAAAAATTTTAAATAAAAAAATAAAAATAAAAAAAGAAGAGATCTTTTTGGGGCAGAAGCATAGTAAAGTCATAGTAAGAAGGGAAAGAAAGAAAGAAAGAAAGAAAGAAAGAAAGAAGGGAAAGAAAGAAAGAAAGAAAGAAAGAAAGAAAGAAAGAAAGAAAGAAAGAAAGAAAGAAAGAAGGGAAAGAAAGAAAGAAGGGAAAGAAAGAAAGAAAGAAAGAAAGAAAGAAAGAAAGAAAGAAAGAAAGAAAGAGCAAATTTCACTGAATTTAATTCAATTTAAATTTAATTTAAATAAAAAAAGGGTTCAAAAATGTTTGTTTGTTTTTTTTAATTAATCAAGCAAATGCATTATATTTTCGTAACGTATCTTAGAAGGGATCTTCATTTTGAGGCAAAAGCCAAGGTCAAAGTAAGAAAAAAAAAGAGAGAAAAAAAAACCTGAATGAACTCATAAATATCAGGTGACAAATTATAAATGAATATGTTAGGATCTCGGCCTGTTCCTGTGTGTTTATTAAGAAGCCGATGTTTGAATAGACGTAAGAATTGTGTAGTATAAACAGTGGAACAGCCGCAGGAGAAATGATGGGTTCGCATGACAGGTATTGGTGTAGTGTTTATGTGAAGCCACAGTTGAGAGTGGGACTAAACTATTCACGGAAAGCAGCGAACCACTGCTTTACCCTCCCTGTTAGGGGCCCTCAGTGGAAACAGGCTGAGAGAGAGAGAGAGAGAGAGAGAGAGAGAGAGAGAGAGAGAGAGAGAGAGAGAGAGATAGAGAGAGAAAGATAGAGAGAGAGAGAGAGAAAGAGAGATAAACAAATCAACAATTGAAAAATTGGCGTTTAAGTGGAACTCCCATTAAATCTTGAGTCCGTGTATGCAGGTAGTCCCTGCCAACTGTGGGGGAAAATGGAGAAGAAAAAAAAGGAGAGTTTGGATAATTTATACTGGACTTTCGCTTTGGTTTAACCTGAAGTGTCTTGTGTGTGATTTACGGTGCTGGAGAGCCAGTGTGGAGTGAACAGTCCTGTAGGAATGTTGAGGATGCTGCAACTTACTGAGGGATTTTCACATGTCTGTAGGAGCAGTGAAGGATATGTGGGTCTGTATAAGCAGCATGATGTTCTAATGATTCAGAAGAGTACATGCTGAAAACACTGCTGAGAAATTGGGATTGTACGAGGTGGTATCAAAAAGGGTCGCCTTCAAAACAGTCCCCTTGCACAGCAATTCAGCGCGATCTCTGAAACGTCTCCTGAAAGTCTTCTTTTCAAAGAGCATCAAGCACCTTCTGAGATTTTGCACCAGATCTCCGAATGGTGTCAAAACAGTGACCTTTGAGCTGAATCTTTATTTTCTGGAAGAGGGCGAAGTCTTCAGGAGACAAATCTGGCGAGTAGGGTGGGTGCGGAAGTGAGATTATGTGGCTCGTTCTCCGACGATCATCATGCGCAAGTTACCGAATGTTTTTGACATTTTTGTCGGGTTGAGCACGTTGAAGGTCTTCCAGATCTCTCGTCATCTTCGAGTGATGTTCTTCCACTTTTAAAGAGCAAAACACCGTGAACGACTCGTTGCAGCATCATCATTTGTCAATTTTTGATACCACTTCATATAGAAGGGGTGTCAAATCTTTTCCACAAATGCTTGGTGTGGGTGCAGGTTTCCACTCTAAACAAGCCACACCAGATTCCACCTGAAAAGAAAACCTGCACCCACACCGGCTCTTTGTGGAAAAGATTGGACACCTCTGATCTACAGATTATAAATAAATAGACATACAGAATTACAGAATTACGTTTTTCAATTGTAATCACGTTCCAATTTATGAATGAAGACCGTGCTGTATTGTGTCCTGTAGTATGTTACAGCTCCTATTAGGGCCCTTAGTGAACGGAGGAGAAAAGAAAGGTTAGACAAAGAGTGATCAGAAAGCTAACCCATGAAAGGAACCAGAAAGACCCTGCCTGGATTACTGTTATCACATTTCTGGAGCTAGACCTGGCTAGATGGTGCCTGGATTGGTCATATACAGTAACTCTGGCAGTGATGCATCAACATTTAAGGCTATGGGTTGCTGATCAGAAGGTTGGGGGTTCAAGCTCTAACCCTGCCAAGGTTTTGTCAGGCCTGTAAGAAAGCCCTATCTGCTCCATATCATGGCTGTCTCTAAAGGTCTGACCCCAAGCTTCCTAACAAGATTGGATATGCAAAGAAAATAATTGTACTGCGTTTAATGTAATGTGACTGATAATCAGCCCAAAATGGCCACCTCCTGTAAAGGTACATTGTGCCAGTAATTTTTAATATTGCGCATTTGGTAAATATACAGTATGTGTTTCTCATGATAACACTGTAGATGTATCAGGTGATTGCTGCAACCAGTTGCGCCAATGGGAACAGAATAATAGTAAACGAATAGTAAAAGAATAAGATCTATAGTAGATCGTGTTAGTTGACACTCAAGTATTTGTGCCATGAAATACATTAGTGTTTTTTATAAATTTTTTGTGTTGTACATGTACATTGTACAACCAAGCTGCTGCCTTCCTCATCTCTATCTAGTAGAAATACCAAAGAGCATTGTTTAAGGTGCCTAAACCACTCCAGGTGGCTCCTTTTCAGTTTGTAGAACATGCACACATCCTGAGGTCTATCTTTAGTAGGAATTCTGGATTAGGGCTTCAGTAATCAAGCTCTTGGCTGCCAAAACCCCAATCAAGAGCCTTCACTGTGTATAGATGAACAGTCAGTCCATTTCCACTTGAACTAAAACATGAACATTTACATTTGCATCTGCTAAATGCGAATGTAAATGTACATGTTTTAGTCCAAGTGGAAATTGAGGTTGTGGAATAAATGAAGGAGCTACATACAGTCACTCTAACTGCTCATCTATACACAGTGAAGGCTCTTGATTGGGTTTTTGGCAGTCAAGAGTTTGGTTACTGAAGCCCTAATCCAGAATTCTTACTAAAGATAGACCTCAGGATGTGTGCATATTCTACAAACTGAAAAGGAGCCACCTGGAGTGGTTTAGGCACCTTAAACAATGCTCTTTGGTATTTCTACTAGATAGAGATGAGGAAGGTGGTAGCTTGGTTGTAGCTTAGTGTTTATGGTTTTGAACATTGGATCTGAAGGTAAATCCCATCACATCAAGCTGCTCTTAGCTGCTCAGTTACTAAGTAAACACATGTTAACAATCCTACTTTCATTAGATAACTTTTCTATGAAAGTTTGGAGTCTCCATTTACATTTATGGCATTTAGCAAAGGACCTTATCCAGAGTGACTTACATTTATCTTATTCATATATATGCAATGCACAGTCACGGGGAGCACCGACCTTCATAAGTTAGTGTGGACATCAAAAGCTGTTCAACTGGTACTACTTTGCGCATGTGTGTTACCACATCTGCTATTCTGACCACGTGCGCCCTCTTTCATCAACATCATCTCACGTCCCCACCTAGCCCACTCACTAGATTTGGCACCTATAAACGTCGTTCTCTTACCGAAGATAAAGATTCAGCTGGAAGGACTCAATTTTTACACCATTGAGGAGAATCAGCATGAATAGCATAAGTTGCTTGAAACGCTTCAAAAAGAAGATTTCCAAGATACGTTCCAGAAGTGCCAGGAACGTTGGGAGCGCTGAATTGCTGGTTAGGGTGACTATTTTAGGGACAATAGTTTTTAAATGTAGATAAATAAAGTTCTTTCTTGTAAACAGAGATATCATCTTGTATCTGTAACTTTACAGCAGTACCGGTACTGAATATTCAGAGGAAATGCTGCCTTTGAATTAACTTTAGAAGTTCTAATTAGAGTTTGGTTTTTGTTACAATTTGCAGGTAAAAACATGGACTCCAGAATGTTTTTTTTTAGTTAGCACCAAGCTATCTGGGTGACGTGTACAGTGTGTATCTCCTATGATCTGTGTTATAGATTTTACAAGCAAAAATGTTTGTATTTTGGTTGATCTCCAGCTGATACCTGAAACTAAATAAAACGCTTTACACAATTTGCTATTTATCCTGTAAGCAGCCATATTAATTTGATGTCATCTGCTGAAATCAGTGTTGATGAGACCCTTCTTAGTTTACAAATAACCAAGCTGTTTTAGTCAAAAGTAGTATATTCCATAGAATGTTATTCAGTAAAT
Organism: Silurus asotus; assembly: GCA_024362625.1. Classification (NCBI taxonomy): domain Eukaryota; kingdom Metazoa; phylum Chordata; class Actinopteri; order Siluriformes; family Siluridae; genus Silurus; species Silurus asotus. The sequence continues at coordinate 4,269,859 of MU551567.1, read as the reverse complement.
CTAACAAATGTTAGCTAAATTGTTAGTATACTGTATAGTACTATATAATAAATATAATTTTAATACACACTTCTAACAAATAATTGAATGCTATAAATTACATTGAGGAGCACAGATATTTTCACACGTTCCAGGCTGTTAAAAAGACGATGTTTTCATTAAATCCAAAGAGCCGACACAAAAATCTCTGGTCATTTCATCTTTAGGCGACCGTTACGGCTACAATAACACAATGTGTCAGTATATGACCCTCCGAGTTTGAGCTATTGGCGGAGTTAGGCATCTGGAAACACTTCACACATCATAGGCAAGTCCGAGGTGAGAGCCAACACTGAAAGTGAACTCCAAACCGGAAAAAGGATGTGATTGGGCAAAGGTTCTGTCATTACCGCATGATACTAATACTGAGCAATTACAGGTCTTCATTGCATCACTTCTGCTTTTAATTAAAATTGTTGGGGAGACAGTGTGGATGTGCTGCTGGAAAGCTGTACGAGGGATTTCATTTTGTCTATAATCATGCTACCTAGTGCATATTTTAGTGTTTTATCTTCTTTAAAATAACGGGTTCACACCGCTAGTTAAGTATTAAATGAATATAAATGAGGCTAATGCAAAACTTGGAATGGTTTACTATATATAGTTAAATCTAGAAAAGGTTATAATAGATGATAAACAAATTATCAGCAAAAAAAAAAAAAAACAAGCAGCTTATCTGAAAAATATGTGAGATTTATCTTTGGCTTGACTCATCTAGTGGTGTTTACAAGCTTGTAACAATCCCATAGGAGGCTAATTGTTCGGAAAAATTTGGGAAATCAGGGCTCATAAGATAACAATACAAACAATAATTACTCACTCCACACCCCCAGTCTTTCAATGTCTGCGAACATTCTTCTTGGGAAAAAATGAAGCTGTTTCTGCCTCCTAATAGGGTTAGGCAAAACCGTTTAATGCACTTTTAAAACTTCCGTCAGAGGGATAAACAAAGAATTCGTAAAAATTCTAGACTTAACCTTTCGTAAAGTGCAGTAATTGAGAAAAGTCGTTCACAATTAGTTCATTTTTTATTTCTGGCAAACACTCACTCAGAGCAGTCGAAGAGAAATACAGCAGTTATGGACAAATCCCCAGTAAGTCCCATAAGATCTCCTTTACAGGCCCATGAAGTAGCAACACCTGGTGGGTCTACAGATTGTGTTTGCAGTGCACAGAGCTTTTAATTTGCAGATTTCCGCATTTAAAAAAAAGCTCTCGGGTTTATAAAAGAGCCCTGGAATTATGAATTTTGTGTCGAATCCAAAGCGTTTACTTATCCATGGTTTTTCTAATTTGCTATGCAACTTCAAAGGGATTATACCAGGTAAAGACTAATACTAAACACAAGAATGCAAGCCTGGTTACAATAAAAAGCGAAACAGCATGACAGTAGACGAGGCTGAAATCTAGCATCCATCTTCCCCATAACCAGCACCGAGCTCCTGTTTTCAATGACTAGCTCACAAAATCCTAAACTCTCTTTTTATCGCTTTGAAGATGAGTCAAGCCACAGATGGGAGCCACATATATTTTACAGATAGGTCGTTATCTTTTACTAATAAATATTTATCATGGGTGATAACCTTCGAGCCGTGAGAGTGGCAGAAATTCCTGATGATGCGATCTTGCGGTTAATTGCAACACAGTGTGAGCAGTGTGCTTCGGGTCTGAGCTGAGAGGAGTCATCCTGAGGTCAATCAGTCTATGCTCTTATTCGGGTTAGCACTCAGAAACGAATTCTGCAGTAATACCTTCGATACTGTAACATTTTCGGTCATTTGCTCAGAAAATACGTTCATGAATATCGTCTGCTCTAATTCCATATACTAACTATGAAGATATAATTCTCACCGTCTTTGCACATCGTCTTTACGCCGGCCTTTCGAATCCGAGGTGCTAATGTAGACAAGGTGGCTAATTTGACAGTGTTAGTGTGAACAATTACACCTTGTGTTTGTGTAGTAGTTAGCGAGAGCAGGCTGCCTGTTTAACTTGTCGTAATGTGTCAAAACAGATACCTCAGCTTCTCATACAACCCCCCCCCATTCTTATCGACTCCCCTCCAGACTACCCTGTCCCTGGTTCTTCTCTCTATCTTATCCTTATTATAAGGATGTGGCCGTGTGGTGGCATTAATGATGCCTTTGAAGGAGAATTTATGGCTTTATGAGGCAAGGCAGTCATGCGGTCGAGCAGCAGGGCAATGCTAACAGTCCCAGCAGGAGGCTCAGAGCCCCCAGGATTCCCTGCTGATTTCTGCAGGGACCTGGTGATGCTGCAATTGACCCAACTGCAACCTGGATCACACCTTCTGTCACCTGCTTTCCTGATGAAGTCATCCAAAGGAAAAAATAAATAAATATATTAAGTTAGCAATCAGGGTTGGTCTGTTTTGATTGGTGTATCTACTGATCACCAATATACAGTTCAGCATGGAAGCAGGAAGAACTTTTAGAGAGGAATAAATGATGGAAGAGACTCGAACTCACCACATCACCCGTGACATTATTTACGCGATTCCATTCCTAGTGGTTGAAAAGAAGGTTTTTGGTTTATGATCATTTTAATAGATCAGTGTGCTGAGAGTCACATTGGAGTCTTTTCACATAGACGGAGTTGTTTGAAAGTTTACTTTTACTGGAGAAATATTTTACCAAATGTGTATCTCTACTTTATAACTACATGGTTTATGTACATCGTCCACAATATTTATGAATAAGATGCAATGAATGAGAGGAATCAGTAACATCAACCGTGATTGGCTAAGAAATTGTTACATGGAAAAATGTACCCTCGGATTTGTAAAAAAAAAACTAACGATGAGGATTCCTGAGGAGAACCTGAGTTATTAAGATAAACTTTTAGTCGTCCTATCCTTCAGATAACAAGGTAGAGACAGCCACCCAGATCAAGGGTCTTTATCAGAGAGTCTTGCTGGGCACCAGATCATGGAGGAGTCGCCAAAAACACAGTCATGCTGCAACGTTAGGGATCATTGAGACCCAGAGCTGATCAGAAAATACTCTTATCTACTGTAACCGAGTGTAAAATATACTCTGTGCTTTTTCCTTTGCATTTTTTTTTCCATTCTCTCTGCAACATCAGCAGCTTGAGAACAGCTAGAGGATAAAAGCACAGACCTGATATGCTCCTTTCCAAATAGCATGGGATATAAGCATTGGTTGAGAAACATAATCATTCTACAACACAAACAAAGTACTGGGAATCAGAGAGAAAAAAAAACTAGGCATCATTAAAACAAATAAAAACCAGAATCGCATGAAACGGCGGCCAGCATGCGTTCCGAAGTCCAAAGCTCTCTCTGCATTTTTTGTCCTCCTCATCCTTACACAGGCAGCATGGCATCTTCAGCCAATGCTGTCCCTGATGCCCCTGCGGTCACAGGCAACATGACGTGAGAGGGCTGTAAGTGAGCGTGCTTTACAATCAGCTTAAATCAAGCACAGGCCCGACGCTCATTCCAAGCAGCATGGGACGGGGAAACTGCTGAGGTTGCATACAAACAATCCTATCCACTATTTCGCCCAAGAGCAGATCAAGGATGGTTTGAAAAAGTGTGAGAGATACAGCGAGAGAGAGGGGGAGAAAGTTAAAAGATTAAAGCTTTTTTACAATATATATTTATTATATCACTCGGTTGGCTCCTTTTTTCTTTCCTTCCTCCATTTTGTTATATTGTAGCCTTGAGCCTGGAGGGCACAGAACATTTGTCATGTGGTGTTTTCTCCTTAAAAGCCATCTGTGCAGGGGCTAATTCATTTCCTTCTCTCTTTGCAACCACTGCTCAATAAAGGCCAAGCAAATAAGTCAAAAGAAATAAAATCTCCATACCATTAGCACCAGAGCAGTCCGGATTTTGGCACACAATATTTCAGCATCGTATACATATAAAGAACGAATGCTTTCTCAGTCAAGGACTGTGCAACATTATTATCCTTATATTCACAAAGCTGCAGTCCACTGTGTTGGAAAATGCATTCATAAACCAACGCTACATTAAAGCCATCACTGAGTTTATGTCTTGCCTCGAAAAGAGCTGTTGGGAAAATAACTGAATTCAGGAATCAGCTGAAAACTGGGAAAGCCCTCAGATCACTCGATCCTCAAAGATTATCAGCGGCTCATCCTCTGGCTGAAGCTGAGCATCCGAGGATGAAATAAAAACGAGTCACGAGCTCCAACTCCCTTTGTCATGGCTACGTAAGAATAGTAACACATTATACATAGCGTATAATGCAGCAATGTCAGGGATTTGAGACCCAGCATTGTCAAAATTAACAAACTGTGCTGTCCTGAAGATTTATCAGTGTAAACAAAAGTCTTTACAAAATGATGCTTTCTCCATAAAAGGCACTTTACGGGAAATTTGGTGAATCTTTTGTATTTATTTTTTTAAGCAAATGTCCTAATAATTGTTTTCTACTGATTATATGTGATACTGCACATCCATCACATAAGTCAAAGTGAATGCAATGTTTCTTCAGAAACACCAAATTGGGACAAATGGAGACTAAATGTAATATGTTCAAAAAGCACACACCAATTTCTGGTTTCAGAAACCGGACAAATCGCATGTGTACTGATTTTAAAGCCTGGTGTTGTTAAAAATGTTCACCAGTGGGTGAAATTCCTCTGTGAACATCCCTTGACTGAGATGAAGGTTCTCATTGGTAGGTCAGTGGTTGAGGTGCTGGTTACTAATCGGAAGGTTGGTGGTTTAAGCCTCAGTTTTGCCAAGTTGCCACTCGTGGGCCCTTGAATTAGACCCTTAACCCTCCGTGCTCTAGGGGTACTGTATTATGGCTGACCCCAGCTTCCCAACATTCCTGGGATATTCAAAGAAAGAATGACACCGTGCTGTAAATAAAACTGGCATTCCTGTGGGGATTTTTATAAAATAAAAAAAAATAAAAACCAGAGCAGTCAGATTTCAGATGTTGCACATGATTTCAATCCAAAAGCCAATGCAGATACATTACAATTCCATAAGAGCACTTAACAAACCCAGAAACACCATCCGAGAAGTTATTTCCAGAGCAGTGGGATTTTTTATTTTGGGTGGGTCACCATGTAAAGAGGTCACTTTCGCCTCCGTCTCCGTGCTCCAAACTTTGTAAAGCATGAAAGCTTATCAGTTTAAAAAAAGAAAAATTACAAACGTGGCTATCCATCAGCAGGACTGAGAGAGGTCCTTCAACCAGAGGCGGAACAGGCTTCGGTCCAGTTCTCCAGGGAGTGGAGGAAAGTTCAAATGCAGAGAGAGAAAGAGAGGAAAGGGTGGAGGGGAGGGGAGGAGAAGGGGGGATATGGAGAGAGAAAAAGAGAGAGAGAGAGAGAGAGAGAGATATGCATCCCCTCTTTAATCTCAAAAGACATGCCTTGTTGTTTACTGCACATAAAGTGACTATCATGCCATGCCAGAATGCTTCGCTCCTATTTATCTGCGTAACCTTCTTCAAATGGCTTCCTGAGCGTCCATGTGAACATAAACATGATGTGGGAGAGAAGCTCTGGTAATTGGAGAGTGGAGAGAGGCCTTATAAGCGATAGGAACCATGTGATCAGAGTCAGCAGGGGGTCACTGGGATATTCTGACGGAAAACTAGAAAACATTGAAGACGAGTGTTCAAGTGCATCGGTAATTATACTGCATAAGGCAGGGATTGTTCTGCACATGGACACCTGTCCTGTATCTGAAATAAAAGTCATTTCCATCGTTGAAATGTTTTTAAGTCAAACAGCAGGTCGTTTAGCGTTATAGCGATTAGAGCAAGGTCAGCGTGTGTGTGAGACATATATACCGTCTCTTCTACCATCTTTCAGCAGGGAAAAACCTCAGGCAAGATAAAACTTTACTGCTCCAGTCACATCTTCTGATTCTTTGAACGAAGACGGCTCTTAAATCCCAGACTTGAAGTAAAAAAAAAAAAAAGAGTAAAAATTAAGCTACACCAGGAAACATGACACGGTAAAAGAAAGCATGTGGACTTGTTTCAGGAGGGATGTTGCCATTTTTTAAATACTTTTATAGTAAAGTAGATACTATATATTCCTTGAATTTTACTTTTTTGTTCTGTTACAGTAGTTGTTGTAGCACTTTTATTGTAAAGCACACAATATATAATCCAGACCTTTTTACTATTTTTTTTTTTATGTAGAAGCACTTTAACAATAAAGTACATATTATGTAATTCTTGACCTTTTTTTTTTTTTTTTTTTTCTAGAAGTTTTATAATAAAGCACAAACTATGTAATTCTTGACTTTTTTTTTTTTTTTTAGTTTCTTTAGTGGTAGTAGTAGTAATAGTAGAAGCACTTTTAAAGTAAACATACTATGTAATTCTTAACTTTTTTTTTTTGTCCAGTTACAGCAGTTGTTGTAGCAGTTTTATTGTAAAGCACACAATTTTTTTTTTACTTATTTCTTTAGTAGTAGTAGTAGAAGGACTTTTAAAGTAAACATATGTAATTCTTGAGTTTTTTTGTAGAAGCACTTTAATAGTAAAGCACATCATATGTAATTCTTGAATTATTTCTTTTGTAGTAGTAGTAGTAGTAGTAGAAGCACTTTTAAAATAAATATACTATGTAATTCTTGACTTTTTTCTTTTTTTGTAGAAGCACTTTTATATTAAAGCACATACTATGTAATTCTTGACTTATTTCTTTTGTAGTAGTAGTAGTAGTAGTAGAAGCACTTTTAAAATAAACATATTATGTAATTCTTTACTTTTTTTGTAAAGCACTTTTATAGTAAAGCACATACTATGTAATTCTTGACTTCTTTCTTTTTTTTGTCCAGTTACAGCAGTTGTTGTAGCACTTTTATTGTAAAGCACACAATATATACTCCAGACCTTTTTATTAATTTTTTTGTACTTTTTTATTTATTTATGTAGAAGCACTTTAATAGTGAAGCACATACTATGTAATTCTTGACTTCTTTCTTTTGTAGTAGTAGAAGTAGTAGAAGCACTTTTAAAGTAAACATATTATGTAATTCCTGATTTTTTTTTTGTAGAAGCACTTTTATAGTAGCACACATGCTATACAGTCCTGAACATGTGTGCATATGAATACTTAATTTGGTCATGCTGAAACTTACAAATGGTGTGTTTTGACATTTTGTGAAACAGGAATGGTTGCCGTGTGAAACTGATATATGATTTTATAATACATTTCCATCCTTCTGTTCAGGAAAAAGTATGTGTGGCTTGAGAGAATGCAGCATGTCAGATGTGTGTGTATATAACAAGGCTTTTCTTATTCTACACCTAACTAATAAACTGGTCCAAATCTGTTACAGAAGACAAGGCTGACCAAACATCATTGAATGATTATTAGTTTGGAAGGTTGACTCAAAACATGAAAATAAACACAGGAAAGCTGATGGAGTCTGCAAAAAAATGAGCCAAGGAATATAATAGGCTTGATAAACTTTACATGAGGACTGTTGATTGTTTTCTGTGTCCAATGATAAACAGTTCGAAGGTTTAAGGAGAGATTAGCACTCGTGTATACTTCGTAGGCTTTGTTTAGCTAACTGCGGTTACCCAGCGCAACATCTGGACCATCGAAGGTCCACGTTTTACAGGGCTCTCTGACACTACTGTAATGACACTCACCATTGGGATGTGCTGGACTTTCAAGTTGCAATAAAAAAATCTTTGTGCAGTTTTATGTTCGAATTTTGGAACCATTAAAACTCTGCACTCTCCATTGAGCTGGTGTTATTTTAAGATTAGAGCCTTTGTGTTCCGATTCCTGACGCAGAAAGAAGAAAAAGCAGAGTCTGGAGCTCATCTTTGGTTGCACATCCTGATCTCTCTCAGGGATTTTATGATGAGTGGCAAAACAAAAAATATATCTTCTCCCCCCCCACCAGCCAGAAGCCCCTGTACATCCAGTTGGATTGCATCCTGGAAAAAGGGATGTGGATGTAAATACGGCAAGTGTTTGGACTTAAAGGACGTCAAAAGATAAGTGGCTTTCCTAAAACAGAGACATCAAACGAAATTGCTTCATTTGTAGAGTGGCGAAGGCAGAGATTTGGAATAATTCACGAACGGGTACGCTAAATCATTTCAAGCGGAGACAGCTGTGAACTCATTTTACTGTTCTGTAGATAGAAAGGCCTCATTTTTCCCCCCAAAAAAATGATAAACAGTGTGTTTTGATAAAGCTTTCCAGTTTATTATTTTGATACAAGATACGTTGGAAAGTTCTTAACAACATTGAAAAATTGAGATCAATGAAAAACCTTTAAAATCTATTTAATAGGAATTATGTGTCCCAATTTGCTCTTTGTGTCCATATTGTGTCCAAAAAAAAAAGGTTTTCAGTGGAAATCTTCACACACAGGTTAGCTGGCGAATGGTCCAACAAAGCAGAAATCTTAATACCAGTATAATTTTAAATACTGGACATTCAAACTGGCCGAACGAAGTGCAAAACTTCATTATTATCTTGTATCAGGGAGTGCACCATTTCATGAAACCCCTAGAAATGGATCACTGAATACTTTCATACACGCTTGCAGACACCTGACCATAAGATTGATGTGTGCTGTTTCAATTCATTTCAATTCACTTCATTTTTATTTGTATTGCGCTTTAAACAATGACCATTGTCTCAAAGCAGCTTTAAACAGATTAATTGGTATTTTGTTTAAGTCTTATAATTGTGAGTTTACCCCTAATGAGTGGTGACTGTTGAAAGGAAAAACTCCCTGAAATGACTTCAGGAGGAAGAAACCTTAAGAGGAACCAGACTCTAAAGGGAAGACATCCTCATCCTCAACGCCGAATGTCCATTTATTCCAGTTCATTGTTGTTAAGGTGTGCGGTGATAGCGTTTAAATGCAACCTGTGGTCCTGAGACATTGTAGCAGGCTGTTGACATTAACTACAGTCCAAATCCATTTTTAAAGCTCCGTGATCTCATGGATCCCCTAGCCATTGATGCGAAACCTTCTTTTACTTTCTCAACATTCCATTTTACATTTTAGTCGTCACTGGCTGTTATAATAACTTCCCCTCTTCATGGAAGTCAATAAAGTCAGGGACTGATGCAGAGGTGTTCAATAGGGTTTAGGTCAGAGCTTTATAATGTCCACTCTAACCCATAAAAAACATATCTTCATAGACCTGACTTTATGCACAGGGGCATTGTTATGGATCATCAAATTCAACTGAATGGAAAGTCAACTGCTTACATCCAAAGTCATTCAATACACACATTCTGTGGTAAAAGTTTGGGAAAGAACCACATATGGCTGTGTTTTTTCTGTAATTGTAGGCCTGTAGGTCTTATTTATGCTTCAACACCCAAAAGTCTCTACTACCAAGAAGTACAACCATAAAAATTGGATTCGTTTAAAGAATTTCCTTATTTTCTTCATCATTTTCGCCTCGGTTTTTGTCAATAGTTCCCTCCTACTAGCAAACTCTCCTTGATCATGAATCATCTACTAACCCAGGAGTGTAAAGGCTAACACATGCTCCCTCTGAGGCATGCAGATAAATACATCGAAACGCTACTCAAACCCCATTTGCCTTCTTCCGCATTCATGAGCTTGTGATTGGTTAGAGTTGTTTTGATTGACAGGAATGATGCCCCTCCCACCCAGAGGGTATAGCCAATTTTGTTCTCATGAGTCAGAGCAAATGATTGCTGTATGATTAGTGCCAGGATTTAAACAATGGTGAACACAAAGCTACAATAAACTTCATAGATGTTTAGGTGATATGTAAGTGTATTTGTGAGTGTTTTACTTCCTGTGCTTGCACTGGGTCATAATGGAAAAGACCACTCAAGTTTCGAGTTTCAAGTTTTATTTGTTATATTTAAAGATGACAGTGACGGTTCGTACAATGATTTTTTTGTAAATGAGGCAAATTACAGCAAACAACAGCAAATATTAAATACTAAACACTAAACAATATTAAAGAGTAAGAAAAATTGTTATAATGAGACAAAAGGAAGTTATAATTATTAATAGTGTGTGCAGAAGTGTATGCAAATATTTAAAATAAATTATAATAGCATGAGGTATTTTTTTATAAAAAAATATGGACGATTAGGGTGTACAAGTAGAATGTATAGCTTACAGTACATGTGCAAAAAAATACGCAGAGATCCGTAGCATGTAAAAGTGTATGTAAGATAGTGCTTTGGATAAAGTCTCTCATAGGATAAAGACAGAAAAACTATATATTGCGATGCTTCCAACTTAATTGGACAGGTAAAACCAAGCCATTATAGCAAAATAATAAAAAATTATTGTTAATAATTGTCACCTGCTTAGATACAGTACATACCTCTGAAACCTGAATTGGATCAGAATCAGGATCCTGATGGAAGAAACCTTAGCGCTTACTGTCAGCACTTTCCAAATATTCACACAGTTTTCACACAGCGGGGATCAAAAGAGCTCTTCCATCTCCAGTTTTGTAAAACACGACTTGCGCTCGTAATTTCCACAGCTGACAGCTATCTTCTATTCTGACACATTCGACTTCAGGCATCCTCTGGCATCATCTCTCGCCTCAGTGTGATGCTTTTAGAGCCTTACTCAGAACTTGTGGTTCAAAGGCCTGAGAAAGAATGTCTAGCATTTTTGGAGAGGAGGGGAAAAAAGGCTTTTCTAGGGTGTTGCTTAACTCTGCTGATACATGTGTTCCTGTTAACAACATTGTAGCCACAGAGCTCTTGACGCCCCCCGATTCAGCTTTATATCCCTAGGAATTATGATTAAGGAAACCGATTAGAGATTATTTTTATGTTGCCATATCTTTAGGAGAGACATCTGCGTAAATATGCAGCCGATTTTTAGCACCAAAGCCTAAGTTATGACAGTGACTGTAATTCATAGAGGCCAGATTTGTGTTCGCGGAAATGCGTGGGACTGGGGCATAAATTATTTCCTCTTGTTCATCTCAATAAATTTAAGGAACCCATTTTTTTTACTGGAACCTTCCTCTGGAATCAGAGTAATTTGGCCTCATTTTTTCTTCCTTTTTTTTTTCCTTGCAATGGAATCCAATACCATTTCTTGCTAAAGAGCGATTCCAAGAGGCCCTTTGTGTGTGCTATTGATGCCGGGCCAAGATATTTCTTCCATCTTAATTTATCAGTTGTTCAGATTAAGCCTGCCAAATTAGCACTAAGCCCGGTGTCATTTGTTAACGTGGTTTCAAAATGCCTCTGCGAGAAAGATTTCGGCTGCTGTTGAAGCGCAGGAACGTTGTTTCTCAGCCTTGATGGGGGTGTTTCAGGTCTTCGCAGAGAACTAGGAGTGATGCGTTGTGGCTTTGCTCTCTTTGGAGCGTTGCCATGCTTCCCATTACCGAATTTTCCGGGGCGCTAACTAGAGCCAGAGTTCTCGCCTTGCTTCTGACAGTTTCAGCCAATTAAGAGGGACGAATCAACGGCAAAGTGTAATTTGTTTCCTCTCGGCTTTGCAGGTGATGCCAGTAGGGGCTATGCTAAATTTATAGGAGAAACACTAAAACTGCCATGTGGGCTTAAACAAATGAAGCACATTTATCATGATCAACCTAAAGTGGGGATCATGGGCACAGAGTTTCAGTGCCTCTAAACCGAATCCCCTGGCCAAATATAGCAAAGCCAGCTATTCCTCTAAGACATCAAATGGAAAGGACATCTTAGTTCACATTAAATATTGCCCTGAAAAATGACCTGGCAGTGGCTCAGCCGTAAGAAGTGTTAACGTTGGCACTTCCAGTGTGTACACTTGCGGTAAATTGTTTTAGTGTTTATTTGACGGGATATGCACCAGGGATTGATGGATGAGAAATCAGATGTCTTCTCTCATCTCCTATCTTTCCTTTTTCAGTCATATTGACCGGGAACTCGACCGAGTAGGAGGAAGGCATGCTAACGGCTCGTCATTGAAAATTTCCGCAGGTGCCAAGTGAGGCTAACTTGACGCTTCAATATGAGCTGTCTACTGTCCTACCTTAGACTTACTGAGTGTCCTCAACTCCTGCTTGACATGCTGTAACTTCATTCATAGACAACTAAATGAACCAACAAGCAAGGAATCAAGAATGTAAAACTAAGATACATTGTCGATGCGATAAAACGTGGCCTTAATGCATGACAAAACATGTCTCACACACAAATCGTGTTGTAACAATGAAAAATCCCTTTCTTTATATAAAGTAAGCCATGGCAGGGGTTCTAGGAGGACATGACCAGATGACTAAAAACAGCACTATACATACTTGGCCTAATTTCTAGCACCACATAGCGCTGACCTAATCTGACCTAATGCTGTAATCAGCTCCCCCTGTGCTGCTGTTCCCAAGCTTACGGCTGCCATCTTAGCAAGGTAACATGCCTTGTTTGTTTTAAAAAGAAATTACCTCAGGAATGTGAAGGCGAACGCAACTTTTTATAGCTCGATGCTGGAATTTGTGTTCATGTTGTTCACCTTTTGTTTTTTGTTTTGTTTTTAATTAGCTTTCGTAGTAACTAAAGGAGAATGCTTCCAATACAACCGGACTATTGTTTCCATGATTGAACAAGTATTTCCTTTTAAACTCCGTTGTTGGGGCAGGGCATGTTTTCTATCCATTTAACACATCATCCATTCGTCAAGGTCTACCGGACTCAACTTCAGTGCTCGCTATTAAATACAGCTTCTCTTTCACTGCCTCGCTTCAATCGAACATAACAAATAAACACAAAATGCTGAAACACACTCCCCTGATTTTTCTTTTCTTTTTTCTAACCCCCTGCACAAAGAAGTTTCGGCACTTCGAGCACTTTTCACCTAGATGCTCCATTCTCACCAGAGAAGAGTCCAAATTTATGACTTGTTTTGCTTTTCTTAAATCTCCCTAACACCATTACATAACATGCCAAAGGAAATGTACACACTAATGGGTAGAACGGTGTAAATCCATCAGTTGACTGTAAATTAGAGCCAGGCACTTTTGTATGTGCGGATTACATTGCTGGGGGGGATAATGGCTGGCTGGAGAGTGGCGGCATGATGGACGGTGGTTTTGACGCTACAATAAATCGGCTCTTGGCCACAAATTGCAAGCCGGTGACTCCCAGACTGACTGGTCCAAGATGTCACCAAATACCTGCCACGGGAATTGTATTTATGTATTTGGAACTCGACCTCTCTGCACGACCTCTTTTTCTCCAGCAAAAAAATATAGACTTGAGTATTTAGACACGTTAGTATCTGAAAGAACAATTGTGCTGCACTAAAAAAATGAAAGATCTCATCTTCACCACAGGAAAACCTCATCGGGTAACATACCTATAAACTGGGCATTCAGCCCCATTTCCGGCTGGATACTACATCCAGTTATCTGAGGAACAGCATTTTCTCTGTGAAACTGCACAATTACAGTGAATCAGCAATCCCATGAAAAGACAAACCTCGAAGAACCCACAAATTCATGGTCTGGCCTTTTTAGCATTACTGCAAAACTGAAAGAAGATGCTGTGATGTGGAATTAGACACATTAGAACCACACGTCTAGGTTATAACAATTCACCCCTTGTAAAAAGGAAAGTGCATCGAAAAGAGAACACAATCACAATTTAACTATTTCAAAAGATCTGAGGTAGCGTCAGGTGCTGAAATGAGATTGGACACCGTTCTGAGCCGGACAGCATGAACAGACGCCGCTGAATCCACTCAGTTCTCTGGAAGCCATTTGGGATTTCGAAATAGCAGCTAGTGGAAAGAGTGGTGAGCTCCAGTTTTTGCTAACCGTATTAACAGCCCATACCCTGAAGATGGAGTTAATTAGGAAGAGGTCACCTTAGTGCTCATCCATCATCAGCTTCACAGAGGAGAACTGATGGTTTGGCTTTAGTTCTCTCAGACGGTTTAACACCTTCACCCAACAATATCTACACATCTCTATTACTAATAGTTAAACCAGACTGTATGCAACCTGAACGCATATTGCCAGGTATGTGTAATCCACGAGCATGCCTCCTAGAGTTGAAGAACATTGCTTCCTACACTTTTTCCCCACACTACTTTTCTGTGGTAGGGGTTCCTTCAGGAATTTTGGCTCAGACAGTGGGACAGGTTGGAGCGGCAGCTGAGTAATCTGCAGGAATGTGATTGATTGAGGGCGAGATATAAGGAACCCGAAGCTGTCGACAGAGTACACTAATATTATGGTAAAATGTACGAGGAGGTACGACGGTGAGCAACCACGCAACTTTGACTGAACTATGAGTCTATTTTTCCCCTTTTCACTCCCAGCTGAAAGTTACTCCCTGAGAAAGTGGAGGAGAAAAGGTAAATCAGGGAAGTCTTGAATGATCCATGTTAATGAACTGGTCATAGTAGGTCATCATCATAAGCATGAATTAGAGCATATTTATGGTTTTTTATAACAATCTGGATTCTTCTAGGTTCTTTAGATTTTTATACACTCCATAAACTTGTCAAAGGTTTAGACATTTTTCACAGTGATAGTCTTTTTATGTACTGGGGAAATGGTTGATCAGTGGTTAAGATGTTGGACTTCTGATCATAAGGTTGTGAGTTTAAATCCCAACACCACCAAGCTGTCACTGCTGGGCCCTTGAGCAAGACCCCTGAACTTTCAACAGCTCAGGTGTATAAATTACATAACTGTAAGTTGCAGATAAAAATGATAGAACCAAATTTAACAGTATTTCTGTTTAAGGTTTTGGACAATCTCAGTATTTTCTCAACCAACTTCTCAAAGAACTGGTTGCTCATCCAGGAGGCTGAGAAGGTTCAAATAAACAACTAGCTTCTTTGCCATAAATTTACATTTATGGCATATGGTAGACGCCCCTTATTCAGAGGAGCTTACAATTATGTCATTTTATACAACTGGGTCTTTAAGGGTTATCATCATTGCTCAAGGGTCCAACAGCATCAGCTTGATGACCATGACCTTCTGATCAGAAGTCCATCATGTTATCTACTGAGCTTCTACTTCCCTCCCAGACCTGTGTTTTTTGAAGCTCCACCAAGTCAGGTAGTTCGCACCATTTGGGTTTAGCAGCTTGGTGGTGTCGGGATTTAAACTCATGATCTTCACTTCATAGCATATTTAGACTTGATTACATCCAGAGAGGGTTTAATTCCAGAGTAAGAAACAGGGCTCAGAACATCACTCTGGGTGCCTCACATCGAAGCCACATTCTGTGCTACCATGCATCGGGACAGCCAGGTACAAGAAAAGTTTCTTCAGGCAATGGACCACATGAACGGTTAAAAAGGCTCTCATTATTGTTCAATACAAAATAATATGTGTAATTTAACTTTTTTCTGTTCAGTAAAACTTGAAAGAATTGTATACAAAAAATTTACATTTTCTATTTTCTTTTCTTCTTTCTTTTTTTTATACAAATTGGAAGCTTCTGTAACCAAAACACATTTCTTATAAGTGCAAACATACTCAACAATAAATCTCTTTCTTATTCTAAATTTTGATTTACTTATATTCCAAAAATAAATTTGAAAAATTAATTCTGTCTTGAAAAACAGACCACTGGATCAGTTACTATTTTTTTTTAGTTTGTGCATTAGCTCTATTAGCATTGCTCTAGTATACGCATCTTTATTACAGTGATAGAATTGGCTGGTGGATGAGGAATAGAACCAAAAGTTCAACTTGTCTTCATTAACGTAATAGTTTTTCTTTTGTTTATTTTAATTCTAGAGGAGATTGATTGCTGATAACATGTAATGAAGCGGCTGGTGATGACCGAGAAGAGGAAATGGCTAATCAGGTTGTCACTGTCAGTTAAAACCCAATGTGTTTGCTGTGTGTGTGTGTGTGTGTGTGTGTGTGTGTGTGTGTGTGTGTGTGTGTTGTCAGGGTTGTGTTAGCATCTTTTTTTTGTGTCAGGTGTTGTGTCTTAGCACCTCCACGTGTTCTATACTGTTCAGCACCGATATAATACACACTCAGGAAGTTAATCAGAAGAATGGAATGGAATCAAAGATTTAACACAGTGGTGTGTGTGTGAGTGTGAGTGTGTGTGTGAGTGTGTGTGCATATAAACAGTTTGTATGTGTATGTTTGTGTTTACAAATCCATGCTGTAATGGTTATGGAGAACTGAGTACCACACTTTTGTCTGTCAAGTGTACAAGGACATGGGGATGAGAGCACGAGTGGGCGGTGATGGGGGAGAAGAAGTAGGAAGAAATGAGGATACAGTGAGAAACGATACACACACACACACACACACACACACACACACACACACACACACACACACACACACACACAGAACAAGATGCCAGATAAAAAAAGACAGCAGGGCAGATAACAATAACAGAGCAGGTTCAGATCACTAAGGAGTCGTCTTAGATCTCTCCATCCCACTGTTCCGTCGTCTCCCCTCGTCCCCAGTCAGCAGGATGAGTGGAAGATGAGCACGAGGGAATCCTGGGAGATTCTGAGGGGGCGCAGAGTGGCGGTGAAATGGGAGGATGAGCTATTAGGTGTTGGAAGGAGAACAGGTGCTATGGAAGAAGGCTGAAGAAGTGATGAGTACTAGTGATAAGCATTATGGATGAGACAGAGAGAGGGAAAAGAGTGACAAGGGAAGAGAGAGAGGGAGAGAGAGAGAGAGAGAGAGAGAGAGAGAGAGAGAGAGAATTGAAAGGAAAAAAAAAACAGAGATGATCCAGAAGTAGGTGTGTTTCTCTGAGAATGTCAGAGATGTACTGAGAACAAATGGTTGAATGGTTTCTACCTAAAAAGAATTTAAGGAATAAAGTTTAGACGGTTTTGTGTGTGTGTGTGTGTGTGTGTGTGTGTGTGTGTGTGTGTTTGTGTGTGTGTGTGTGTTTATTAAAAGCACCACTCCACAGATCAGGCCGGGGAACAGACTAGAGCCGTCTCACTTTCTTACTTTATGAATGAATGTATTTATGAAGAAAATGAAGTAGAAGAATTAGAGGGAGAAAGGAAGAGGATTTTCCTATTTTTTGTCTTTTTTTTATTTTTTATTTAAATTTTAATGGTTCTCAAGTACAATTTAAGGACCAGAATAAGGATACTTGTAATTATTTAATGCTATTAATTTGATAGAAACCACAACCCAAAACATAAATTCTGTGTATGTATATATATATATATATATATAGCACCTTTTATAATGAGCCATTAACAAAGTACTTACTAATAATAATAAAAAATAGAGCATTCACATCCAAGTGTCAGAAACTGAATCTTAACGTCCTTTAGGAATTAAAAGCAGAAGAATAAAAGGTTTTCAACAAAAAATGTAAAAGTAGACAGATTTGAGGCTGATCTTATAATAAAAAGCAGGACTTAGGAGCAGCTACAGCAAACGTTTAATCACCTCTGTTTTTGTACTCAGTCCTCATGTGTAAAAGAAGCTGATTGGAGGATCAGAGTGAGCGTGATGAAGACTGAAGTCATTTAATTATTTAAACCTTATAGACAAACATTATGACTTTTAAATCAACTCATTTCTCAATTCCTATCAACATATTATTCATTTTCCCATTGCATTTGTAATTTCTAAAGTTATAATACAATATAATACGATGTAAATAATTTTATTTTTCCTGTTGAAATTATTTAAATGGTGGATTGTGGTTTTAAATGAAGGTCTTATGGATTCTTGTTGGTTCATGAACTACACTTTGAAAACCATAAAACTATATTTTAAAAGCAAAAATCCAAAGCAATATGATTGTACATATTTAAGTAATGTAGCTAATGTTGCATTTTTGGTGGACTAAATAAACTATATTGCCATAAGTTTGCGGACACCTGGCCATAAGTACTGTATGTGCTCTTTGATCATTGCATTCCACATTTCATCACAATTTGCTTTTAAAATTCCCTCCACTGTTCTGGGAAGATGTTCCACTAGATTTTAGAGTGTGCTTGTGGAGAGTTGTGTTCATCATCCACACGGGTGTTAGTAAAGTGAGGTACTGATGGGGTGCAGTCAGCATTTCAATTCATCCCAAAGGTGTTCAGTAGGGATGAAATCAGAGCTCTATAGCAGCAAGATCTTCCTCTCCAAACCTTGTAAACCAGATCTTCATGGAGTTTGCTTTGTGCACAGAGGCATCGCCATGCTGGAGCAGGTTTGGGTTTCCAAGGTTGTTCAAGTGAACAATTTTGTTATACCACATCCAAAGACGTCCTGTACAATCGTGTGCCTCCAGCTTTGTGGTAACAAGAAGAAGAACCACATATGGCACGAAAGGTCAGGTGTCCCAAAACATTTTTCCATAAAGTGTAGATGAACATTTGCTCAGTGCAAAAAGAAAAAGGGAGCGAGAAAACATCCAAGCAATATACAGTATACATAAGGCACAATAATAGTGTGGGAATTTTTTAGTTTTCTCAAAGGTAAATGTGAACTTAGTAAAAATCTGAAAATAATCAAATGTACATGAAAAATCATGTTCATTAGAATTTACATTTACATCATTTGACACACACCTGTATTCTGAGCAACCTACATTTATCACACTCATACAACTGAGCAGCTATGGGGTTAAGGGCCTTACTCAGGGGCCCAGAAGTGGCAGCTTGATGTGACTGGGATTTGAACTCATGACCTTCAGATGCAAAGGCCAATGCCTTAACCACTAAGCTCCCACCTTCCCCAGACGAAAGGGAAGAGGAGGTGCGAAGGCATACAAATTAAGTGAGAAGATGAACCCATATGCACAGAAAGGCATATCAGGTGCACATCTGAATGTTTTTTTGTGTGTAATTCTACAAATAAAATAAACATAATACTTTTCCTACCTGTTTAACATTCCTATCAGATCGGAAAGGGTCAATGAGTGTAAATGTTTGAGAGCCCTTGGTTGAATCAAAATGACGTGAGAGTCATAACTCTTTAGGTAACAAGAAGGTTCCACCACTAGCACAATTTGGTCCTGGAATAAGGCCCTTAACCTCTTACCTGCTTAACTGTATATCACTGTTCAAATAAATCAGCAAAATCTAAAATAAAATACAAATAAAAGTACATGACCATATAAACAGTGTGTATTTCATTTTCATAGCCTAATGAAATGTGAAGCAGATTTCACTCCGCTCCAGATTTTTCTCATGCATGTGAAAACAATGAAAAAAAAATACTTTTGAGCAACACAAGTAAAACTGGATCAGCCCAATCATGTGTTAACCCCTAAGCAGATGAGTTGTATCTAAATTCTCATAAATGTCCCAGAAATCCAGCTTCCTTTATAGCTGCTTCATATCAGTTGCCATATCTCCATATCAGACTTTATTACGGTCGCTTGTTAAGACTTTAGCTGTATACACATTTTGTGGCTCAGAAACAGCAGCTTTTTAGGAAATGATCATTTGGTAATTACAGAAACATCTTGATTGAGCTGCTTTGTTTTTATTTTTAAACCAGGATGATATTTAAAAAAAAAAAGGTGTGTGGGGGATAAAGAGAGCCAGGTTCCTTTAATGAGCCTTGCAAAGGAAAGAAAAGCAGGAGGAAAAGAGGGGAGGAGGAGGAGGAGGAGAAGAGGTGCTATTGGAAAAGAGAGTGAAAGGAAGGAGAAGACAGCCTCTCTGCTGCAGCACTTCTTATGACATCAGGTAAGAGATCAACACGTGCATCACCGTCTCATCATCGACTGAATGTGCAATTCATTAAAGTATTGAAGAAGCAGTTTCAGAATGTGGTGAAGTTACAGAGTGCAATTTAATTTATTATAATTAATAAATAAATATATAACATTTATTAATGGACATTGTTTTAAAGCAGTAGAATTTATTTATTTATCTTTTTATTTTGTTTATTTTTGGTTATTTATTTATAGATACAATATGTAATATTATGTGTTGTCTCTCTAGGCAGACAGACAGACAGACAGACAGACAGATAGATAGATAGATAGATAGATAGATAGATAGATAGATAGATAGATAGATAGATAGATAGATAGATAGATAGATAGATAGATAGATTATAATAGTTGTTTCATAATCACTATTTGTTAAAAAAAATTTATATATCTATTTATATACGATTTTTTGTTTGTTTGTTTGTTTGTTTGGTTTGTTTTTTTCTTTTTTCTTCTTTTTTTTCTTTTTTTTTTTTTTAACAACCAATAAACAGGTCCTGCTGTGATTAATCCAGTTCGTGATTTTGGTTTCGCAGTGGATTTCTGGAAGCCCTGCTTGAATTACGAATTCTTCATAACGTTATTTATTTATGCAAAATTCGGTGTGAAATGAGATGAGAAGCGGGGGCGTGGAAAACGGGTTATGTGTGGGGTGTGTAGTGTGTTTGTAGGGTGGGGGCGGTTGTTCAGTTGGTGTGTGTGTGTGTGTGTGTGTGGGGGGGGGGTGATGGTTTGGACCAGCAGTCTGACCAAGTGACCTACAGCCTGATTATGGGTCATTAACTGGAGCCTCGGAGTATTTCAATTACTCAAGAACTTCCAATCAGACAGATAAATTACACTGGCACCATACACACACACACACACACACACACACACACACACACACACACACCTCACTTAAACACGAATAAATCACAAACTCCGCTTCTATTTTGAAATTTGTTAATTTCCATACACACACACACACACACACACACACACACACACACACACACACACACACAGAGCGAGAGAGAGAGAGAGAGAGAGAGAGAGAGAGAGAGAGATAATGCCCAAGGACCTTCACACAGCCTTGTTTAACATACATGTAATGTGTGGACTCTGGAGAAACTCTGCGAATATCCAAATAAAATAACTCACATGTCAGTGTTCAAATCCTCCCAAAAAGAACTGCACACACACACACACACACACACACACACACACACACACACACACACACACACACACACACACATGGAAAAGTACGATTCAACACATCATCTACATACACACACGCGCTCGCACCTAGACTTCTACACATTAGGCCTACACAACTACAACTACACAACCCTGCTCTCTTGTGTGTTTCAACAAATACATATTCAGTACACAAGCCTAGTAGTGTGTGTTATTCCTCTGTGTGTGTGAAGTGTTTCCCTGCGCGTCACAACACATTCAAAACATCTCGATGATGGAAAGACACCAGCGTTCAGGTTCCTGCTGCATGAATACAAAACTTTTGAAACAATTTCGTGATAAGAAATTAATTATATATATATATATATATATATATATATTTCTCTGTTAAGGATACAGATAACATCTAGAAAAAATACAGATTTTCAGTTCATATGGCCATCCA
>MU551567.1:4196302-4230956 GCA_024362625.1 Silurus asotus | reverse complement strand
GATAGATAGATAGATAGATAGATAGATAGATAGATAGATAGATAGATAGATAGATAGATAGATAGATAGATAGATAGATAGGGAAGAGTTTACTTTTTTACATAAACCTTTTTACAGCCACTTGACCAGCAGTAATGTATTAAAAGTTAATCGTTATAATCACTGGAAAAAAAAAACAGTTTTGAAAAAAAATCTAAAATTTACTTGTCAACATTCAATTTAAAATCAAATCCAGAAAGCAGAAATATGCTGAAATAAATTTGCGAATGACAAAAGTTTTTTTGGCGCAGAAATGATCCACGTCTGCCAACTTTAAATGGACTTTTCCGAAGCCCTGCGTTCTGCTTTTCAGGTACGTTTTGACTTCAGAAGTTGGTGTCAGATTGATTTCGGACTCCGTGACCTCATGTTTATTGGTTACACGAAAGGCTCTGGCAACGCTAGGGCCTCTCATGGGTGGGCTGGCTGCAGGCAGCTTATTGAGGTCCACCACACCCCAGTGCTTTGATAACTTTCCACAGAGTGGTTTTGATCATGTTCAGAGAGAAACGCCGCACCTTGTTTAGATGTTGGCGAGGGTGGTCGATATGGTCGGCCTGGCCGGCGGACAATCGTTCCAATTTAAATATTGCATTACACAACATGGCGTGGCGTCAGTAATGCAGATTAACAACACAGCCGTATTAGCGTTTTTGTAAATGGGAACAATTTCAGGGCTAGATGTTGTAAAATCCTTGTTTTTCAGCCAAGCGTGATGTTGATGTTGATGATGATGATGATGATGGGGTGTTCTACACACGGCGCATCAACGCATGCCGCATGCCAAGCGACCCCAAGAGCAGACAAAATTAGAAAGTAAACTTTATGGTGGTCTGCCAAAGCCTATTACAAGACAGATAAAAATAACAACATGTGAGAAACTCCTGGCTGAAAACCTCCAGGAACGTGTAAAGCCAGTTTTTTTACGCATTGAGGAAAAAAGAGAAGACGGAGGAGATCATCTCCGTACCAAAGCAGTAGTTTACAATTATAAAACGCGCTCTCGTATTTACAATCCATACAATCCGAAGCGTTTATTTCCAAACATCGTTATTATTATTATTATTATAATTATTATCAGCTTGAATAATCGTACAGAGAAATCATTGTATTTTGTTGCATAATGGACCTTATTAAGTAATAGAGCATGTTTATGATTAAAAACATCATTAGGGCTGTCTGGGATTTTTCCTGCAGAAACAGAAGGATTGTATCGGGTTTGGAAAACAAGTTTGGAAACAACGTACCAGACAAGTTGATTAAAACACTGCATGGCCACAAACCTGAGAGAATGTGTGAAGTAATACATTTTTACACTTGTTTTTTTTTGGGTGTAAATATAAACATTCTGTTCAAATGTTAACATCTTCACTATATATATGAAATGTTTTGTGCAATTCTGTAGCTCGAAGAAAGATTGTTGTGTTTGCATTAAAAAAAATAATGGAGAAAGTTGTAGCTTGTAGCTTTTCCAGAGCGACCTATATTTATCTAATTCATACAATTGAGGGGTTAAGGGCCTTGCTCAGGGGCCCAGGGGTGGCAACTTGGTGTGGCTGGGATTTGATCACACGAACTTCAGATACAAAGTCCAATGCCATAACCACAAAGCCACCACCCACCATTAATAACTTCATTGCTAAATATTGATCTAATGTTTATAAAATGTGGTATCTTAGTGTTTAAGTCTCTGGGTAACTGATTGAGGAAGTTTTGTGGGTTTAAGCCCAGTATTGTCAACCTGCCACTCTGGGCCCTTGAGCAAGGCCCTTAAAACTTTGTGCTCCAGTAGCATCATCTCAGACCCCAACTTCCTAACATGCAAAGAAAGAATTGCACTGCTGTATTGTACATGTGACAAGTAACACGTTACCTAACATGCTCATGATTTCTCCTATACAGAATTTAGCAGATGCCCTAAATCCAGAGCCACATGAATTTACCTCATTCATACAACTGAGCAGTTATGGCATCAAGGGCCTTGCGTAGGGGCCCAGGAGTGGCAGCTTGGTGTGACTAAGATTTGAACTATTAAATCCAAAGTCCAATGCCTTAACCGCTAAGCCACCACCTCCCACAACATAAGGAGAACACAATCCTTCGACAGCTCAAGACCAAACCTCTGAACAACATTCAACCTCTGTACGAATCCAGAATTCAGCTGCACAGCTTGTTTTCAACCGTCCTTGCAAGTTCTCCCAGTCTTGGCCTTCTGTAACTGCTGCATCAGATTTAAAACATTGATGCTCACCTACAGGTTATTACAAAAACCAATACCCTTCATCCTCACAGCAGTTATCTCACCTCACACTTCACCACCATTTCTCTAATCCTCAACCAATTTTCTACTGGTCCCACCATCTCTCAGGGTACAAGGACGACATGCTTCTAGACTCTTCTCTGTCCTAGAACCATGGTGTTGGAATGAACATCTTCAAATGACGTCTAAAGACCTTCCTCTTTAAAAGGGTACTGGATCAAGGAGCATCTCCGAAACACTATTGATGTAAATGTAAGCTTGCATGGAAACATTGAAATATGAATTAAGGTCAAAAGGAAAGGAAAGAGTGTTATTTTGGAAGCAAATCATCATCACTCCTGCATATAGAGAGAAAAAGAAGAGGGATGAGCTAAAGTATGAGCTGTTTCAGAAATGTGCACTGATCACTCCTCTGATATTAATAACTGGAATAGCAATGAAGAACATGCTGCTATTCAAAGAAGATTCGTCTTCATCCGGACTCCAGTCTCAGCCTCACTGATGTCATTAAGTAAAAAATATGGCTCTCTTGATCCCAGAGTTGGCTGACTGAAACGTGCTGTCCTGTGTGGGAGCGCTTTCTCGGGTTTGATGGTTAAACGATATAATTTCCTTTCGAAATTCAGTGAGAGCTGTTACATGTAGGAAGCTGTAGACGATTTCAGAGCGTTACATGCTGGTATTTGTATTGTTTTTCAATTTTCATATTTTTGATAGACTTTTTAATTTACATGACCATGGTAAAAAAATTTAGAAGGATCTGTTACATCAAACAACATCTTATAGCTATTAATGTGGTGAATATTAAAATGTCTTACAATAATAATAATAATGATAATAATAATAATAATAATAATAGTTTTAAACACATAAATAATTCATATGTACCCCAGACTGACTCTAGTTTTTATTATTTATTGTTAATTTGTGGTTTTTATTTCACTTTTTTAAACTCATAGTAGGTAAGTATATACAGTGTATTCGGAAAGTATTTAAACCTCCTTTACTTTTTTCATTGTTGTTACTTTGTAGTCTGATACTACAATTTTTCAAATTTTTTATCAAAATATTTATTCATTTTTTTTAACAAATAATAAATAATTTCAGAATCAGTAATGTGGCTTTTGTTCTTTATTGTTGCGTTAAAACATCATGACTAAATTAATCTTCTCTTCAAAAAGAATAATAAATGACTACTTAAATAAATATATAATTATAACTACACACACACACACACACACACACACACACACACTTTATTTACCTCAACAACTGATAAGCAACATTTTAAGATTCCAGACGTGTGAGTATTTATCAGTTCCCAGTATCAGACTGAAAGAAGCCTCAAGCCGTCACTCTTTCACGCAGATGCAGCGTTTAGAATGGAAGATAAAGATCTAGAATCGATCCAGATCCAGAAAAATCTTTGGATTGTTGCTTCTAAAAAAAAAAAATAATAATACATTCAAAAATTATTTTACAAATAAAACCTAGAAATATAAGTGCAATTAAAATTGTATTAATATTAAAAGTAAAATGTATATATAATCGTTATATATACAAATTTATAATTATCCTTATTTGTAGGTTTTATTTGGTAAAAAAAAAAGGAAAAAAAAAGAAAAAGACACGGCCGTCTGAACAAAGCCAGAGACATATTTTCAATGTATATTTTTACTCACATCACTGTATTCGTCTGAATTTAATAATAAAGTTTTTCAAAATATCATTTCCTTCAGTTCACTGTGACAGTGTCCATTGTGAAAAGCTCTATAGAAATAAACTTGAAATGAATTCATCTGAATTGAATTATTGCATAACAAAAACAATAAACTAATCCTGAATTAGGATGCATAATGAACACAATCATAATTACAAAAATAATAAAATACCATAATCCTGGTCATGTCATTTTTGTTACAGCCTGAAAAAAACCCAGGTAAAAAACAAAACAAAAAAAAACAAAAAAAACAAACAAAAAAAAAAAAGTGATGTCTCACAGAAAAGAAAGAATTGTGGAAACCTGATTGAATCTTCAAAAATCTTCATAATAATAAATAATAAATAAATCATAATAATAAGACAGGATTTTGAAGGTCTCTAGTACATTGCCATGGATTATACCAGACTATACGGTGATTATATTCACCAGATATTCATGCAGATATCCATAAATATCCAGGAAGCACCATCAACCAAAGAGCAGGACAGAACACAAAGAGTGAAACAGTCAGGTGTGAAGTAGACACACTAAATCTGGTAACTAACACCATCTTCCTGACAAAAAAACATCTCGTGGATAATCCACGCTGCTCCATGCAAGAATAAAAATCTCCCAGAAGCTCGACAGGGAAGAAAGCGTTCGGTGACAGGTTCTCTGGTTACGCACTGAGATTACGCTATCATCAGAGAGCCTCTGTCTGAGCTGATGTGATTCAGCACTGCTTAAGCACAGGGAGGGGAGGGGGGGGGGGGTTTGCTGATAGCGCAAAGGGGGGGGGGGGATTTGCTGATAGCGCACAACCGGTGGGAATGTAGCCCGCCATCACATCGAAGCTCCTTCAAAACCGAACCTGTAGCTCACCTTCAGTCACAGATGGTCCTATACCTCGTAAATCAGGAGCTCGCAAACATTGACTTCTTGTTTCTCTGCAGCGTCAAGCTAATGTGCCATAGTTTAGTCTGTCTCGTCTTTACAGAGTGACTCGTCTGAGAGGCCTATAACAGCCAAGAGAGCTTATGGTGCTCTCAAGCACACCCAAATACCGCAGCTGTGTTTTGGCCTCGTCTGTCAGCGAAAAACAGACGAGAATGAAACTCAAGAGGCCACTTTGTGACGGCTGTCGCCGTGGAAACGAGTTCATTCAGATTTAGTGCAGTGATTCATGGTGGGTTTCTATGCGCCCGAGGCCCAAACCCTTTTACCCTCACACATAGCATTGTTTTGCCATAAATAAAAGACTTAATAACAACTTAAACATTTCCACTTGTGGACCGGACATTCTATTGATCTGAAATATTAACGTTGAGATGAATTTAACATTCGCTGCACACTGCTTTCAACACCTCCTGACATCCATCTGTGAATGCCATTCAATTAAAATACTATAACTGTATGTGCAGATTATGCAATCCTAATTACAACCTCTGTTGCCTGAGTCTGTTTGAACCCAGTGATCCCTTCCTAACAGCGCCATCTTGTGTTGAATAGAGGTAATCATGTAATCATGATTTGTAAGGAAATAATTTTTTTTTTTTTTTTAACTTCCATTAAATTTTAAGGACAATGTTAAGAAACTGAGACACAGGGTTTCTTAGAATGTTTCAGCCCTTTTAACAATTTCAGCAGTTTAAAATACTATAACTGTATGTGCAGATTATGCAATCCTAATTACAACCTCTGTTGCCTGAGTCTGTTTGAACCCAGTGATCCCTTCCTAACAGCGCCATCTTGTGTTGAATAGAGGTAATCATGTAATCATGATTTGTAAGGAAATAATTATTTTTTTTTTTTAACTTCTATTAAATTTTAAGGACAATGTTGGGAAACTGAGGCACAGGGTTTCTCAGAATGTTTCAACCCTTTTAACAATTTCAGCAGTGAAAAGAAACCCAGCTGTTATGCGAAATAATATTCTTTAGTTATTTATGTTTTTGTGGTGAATATGAAGTGTTTTACACTAATAATAGTCAAGTATTAAACATATAAATGACTCACTGTACCCCATACACCCAAGTCTGACTCTAGTATTTATTTATATATATAGAACAGATAGATAAATAAATAAATAAATAAATAAATATAATTATCAACAGGTTAAACTCAGTAATTTCTTGAACCGGTTTTAATTTTTTACCATTTATTTATTTATTTATTTTGATAAAATGTCTTTCTTGTGTATATTTCTTCTGAGATAAAAATTAAAATAATTTGTAATAGAATTAAACACATTTTATCAATAAAATCTTTTGCATTTAATCTGAAAAAAAATAAGGACAATGTTTAAAGACAAATATATTTAATTGCAATAATAATAGTGATGACAACAAAAATAATAATCATAAAAATCATATTAATACATTTATTAATAAGTCTAATATCAATAAACAAAACAAATAAACAAATGTAATGTAAGGCTTTACCCACTTTGAGAAACGGGAACCCTGATGAGTTATAAAAATCTTTTTTTTTTTCTGTAAATTCTTCCATGAAAGCAAAAAGGATATAGCTGAAAAGTACAGTGCAATTAAACCAGTAACACCAGTAACTACACACACACACACACACACACACACACACACACACACACACACACACACACACACACACACACACAAAACCTGTTCACACACTACTATTTGTTGTTAGAATATTATATCTATTTGCCGAGTATTTAAGGTATTAATAATATTGATAATAATTAATTGATAGATTATGGATTTGTATCACGTGACACACAGGTCACACCAGCTAAAGTCTTGGATTATGGTTAAATCGTAAATAGCTTTTCTCTTCAGATAATTTACATGGCGGTGGATGTTTACTGGTTTAGGGTTGTTTTAGAGCAGGGAAGGTTGAGGACTTGAACCAATCCTAAACCAACATGACTCCCATTTAATACCTCAATACTGTGAGATTCCGTCTGGACTGAATTCTCAGATCGTCTGAATTACAGTTTAAATCCATCCCCAAAGTTCTTGAGTTGATCAGTAACTTCATGGATCTTTACGCTGTTCATGTGGAACCTAGTTCAGAGCTTTTTATACCTAATATCAATATATTACACTCGTTATAAAATGCTTGGTTTTAAGCACTATTGTTTATGCTTAAAATATTGGTTGTAGATAATTGTTGTAGTTTTCCTGCTTGTATGTAAAATTACAGTACTACAATCAATGTGCAAACTATATTTCTATCTTTAAAAGACAAATAATTTACTTCAAATAAACAGCAGAGAGCGCTGCTGAGTTAAAACAGTTTTATAATTATAAGTGACTTATAATTATCCCAATATTACACTACATATGTTACATTTATACAACTGAGCAGTTGAGTGTTAAGGGCCTTGCTTAAGAGTGCAGCAGAAGAAGTTTGGTGGTGCTGGGGTTGGAACTTACAACCTTCTGATCAGTAGTCTAACATCTTAACCAATCAACTACCACCTCCTACATAAAATTAAATTATGTTACAAACCACCACTTTTAAAAAGACTGGCAGTTTGACTACTTTATTAATGACAGCACGAAACGCGTATCAACTTCTTCAGCAGGCAAAAGATGAAACTATTCGATTTACCCACTTTTAACAATAAGCAGTTAAACATAATAGACAAATCAGACACCTGTCAGCAGAACATTCGACAAATGCAAGGTGCACGCATTATACGCTTTAAAAAGTCTCAAACAGTCACGCCAGCAGCCAACCGTTAGCGTTAGCACTATATCAGTTCCGACTCCTCGTCAAATGCGTTCCTGTTTCAATTTCAGCCCTGAACATCTTTTTGGAACAGGTCACTGGTGTGCAAGGGCGGAGCTTAACCTTGGAAGGAGATGAACCCAATCAATACAAATAAAAACAAAATCATTAACCTCCGGTCTGACATTGTGAAGGTCACCCTGTGCTTCCAGAACCGCTCTGATTTGTCAGCAGATGCTTTAAGGCCTGTTGTGAGGTGAGGCCTCAATGCATCTGACTATTTGACGCAGTGTCATAATCTGATCAGCGGTTCACTGTTTATACTTTCTTAGACTAATTTTGAATGAACAACTGCATCCTTGAAAAGGTCCCCACAAAACCTGAACTTTTGGAGATGTTCTGCTCTTCGTTGACTATTTTCACCAATTCATTTAGATTGACAGCTTCCATTGTAACAAAATAATCACTCATTTGCTTCAGTGGTTTTTAGTCTTGTGGCCAATCAGTATAATTTGTTTGCATATACACTTTCAGTCTCACTTTCCAAACCTATGAAATCAAATCTTTTATGCATGAACAATCTGTAATGCAGCGAGGTTTGTTCTTGAGTCTTGTCCGGAATCTCTGGTACAGATGATTGAAAAAAAAATAGTGGCAAAAATGATGATCATGGCAAAAAAAACCCCAAAAAAAACAATCTTCCTCCACCTTCTTCTGTCATTATATTAAAGATTCAGTAACTGGATGAAGCACTAGAACTGGAACTAAACAATTCTAATACATATCTAATAATATCTCATAATATGATTCCTGTATTTAATTTCTGTATTTTGTTTGTTAATTATACAAATATTGGCCATTGTTTAAGCAATAGAACGATGACAATGCAATTGTTCTTTCTGTTACGCCTCTCTTAAAGACAAAAAATGTACAATATCACTGATTATCCTCAAGATCTAGAGGTTCAGCAAATTTTGAAGAAAATTCACTATATATCTTTGTCTTTCATGTGATTACATTTTCTTTTATACTTAGATTTTCAACACTGCTGTTCAACTACCTTCAGATAGTGGTGTAAATGAAAGTCTTGCTTTATCTCCATCTAAAGAGTGCAGTGGAAAAAGAAACTGCCACTTCCTCATCTATATTGTTCAAAAGTTTCGTTCAAATTTTATGCTCATACCGCTGTCAGTGTCAATTTGCTCGTTGTCTTATGCAGAGTGAACAGCAGTGGGCTTAGCACACACCTCTGAGGCGCCCCAGTGCTCAGTGTGTTGGTGCTGGAGATGCTGTTCCCGATCGGAACTGACTGAGGTCTCCCAATCAGGAAGTCCACGATCCAGTTGCAGAGGGAGATGTTTAGACCCAGTTGGCTCAACTTAGCAATCAGGTGATGAGGGATGAATGTGTTAAATGATGAAGTGAAGTCTATAAACAGCGTTCGTACGTAAGTGTCCTGGTTGTCCATGTGGGTGAGGGACAGATGGATGGTCGTGTCGATGGCGTCATCAGTGGAACTGTTTGGACAATACGCGAACTGCATGGGGTCCAGTGCGGGTGGAAGTTGGGTATTGATGTGCACCTGTTACCCATTAATATGTTAATATTAATATGTGCTTTATTTTACACATTAAATTGTTATTTTTAGCCATACATTTTATTTGGATTGTACAAATGTTAGTATACTGTAAAGTTTCTTCTGGGACATTTATAAATTTTTCAGACATGAATATCTAATTTGACAGGTAAGAAATAAGCTGATAAAATGACCTCGTTGGCAGCGGCAGCATGCGGTACCAGTACCAGTACCGTTACCAGGACAAAACATGAAAGCCTCTATGCCAACGCTGCTATTTTAGAAACCTAACCCTGATTCCTGAACCTGAATTTAATCTCATAATCTTATGTACAAATAACATTATCCTTATACCTGTTGCCAACATGTTTGCAGTCATCTCTATGCCTGAGGTTGCTCCATGAAAGAATTTTTGCCAATGCCTGCCAATATGTGCGTGTGTGTGTGTGTGTGTGTGTGTGTGTGTGTGTGTGTGTGTGCCACTCTCTGAGACTTTAGGAGAAGCAGCCAGCCACATGATATGCCAGATTTAGCTTCTGAAAACAAACTGGAGGCATTGAGGCTTTAAATGCAACATTTGCAGCTTGAAATGCGCTGGACCTCGGTGTGTTTGCGCTGCTGCTCCCGTGTGGGTGAGTTTCAGCTGTCTGTCAAGTTTGAAGAAAAACACATTTACTTATTTAAATAATATATATACACACTATATGGACAAATGTTTGTGGACACCTGACCATAGGATTGTGTGCTGAACATCTCATTCCACATTTAGTCCCAATATTCTGTTATAATAACCTCCACCCTACTGAGATGTTGTTCCACTAGATTTTGGAGTGTGCTTGTGGAGATTTGTGCTCATTCACCACAAGTGTTAACAAATGTACTGTTTGGTGGATAAAGCCAAATATGATGCAAGCAGACTACCAGACTGCTGCTTTAATAGGGGGAATATGTGTGTAAGAGATTGGGAAAAAAAAGTATAATGCCGCCTGACATAAAACTGAGTTATCAACAAAAGATGACTAAAGAAAAGCTTGATGATGAAGAAAACTTCCATTTTAACCCATGTCATGGAGCGAGCTAGCTTTGTGGTGGAACAGGTTTGGGTTTCATGGTTCAAGTGAAGGGAAAATTTAATGCTAGACATCCAAAGGCATCCTATGGAATCGTGGACCTCCATCTTTGTGGTAACAGTTTGGGGAAGAACCACATATGGCTGGAAAAGTCAGGTGTCTTAGTACTTTTTCAGATAGTGTTTGAAAGATTGCCCAATCCATGCATAAAAAAACTGGCAATGATACACATATAAGACTTGCTGTTGTTTGGAAAATCATACCCAGAAGCAGTGTGTAGTAAATAAAATGTAAATAACAGACCGTTAAGTCATGAATGTATATGAAATATAAAACCCTATGTATTTTAAAGTAAACTAAAACTAAATTTGGAGGATTGTATGATTTCATGAAATGAATTTAAGATGGATTGTATACAGTAGAAAAGAAAAATATTCCTTATTTGAATACATTCATGTTTCTATAATTCCAGCTCAGACTGTTTATAGCTGTTAGAACAAACTCATTTTGTCAAAGTTTTGCAATGTTAAATGGGGTTGGGATCTAGTGCTGTTCCAAGCATTCTATTCAATTCAATTCATTTTTATTTGTATCGCACTTTTAACAATGAACATTGTCTCAAAGCAGCTTTACACAAATAATGTGGTGATTAAAAGTGAAGATGTTCTTTATAAGCGTACATTTGTCCCTGATGAACGAGCCGGTGGCGACTGTGTTGAGGGAAAACTCCCCGAGATGGCATAAGGAAGAAACCTTGAGAGGAACCGGACTCAAGAGGAAACCCATCCTTATTTGGGTTGCACCGAATGTCCAATCATAGCAGAGTTATTTACACTGTGATCTACACTGAAACCCATGCTAAACCTGGTTTCAAAAAACAATTTGGATGTATGGTGGAGTATTAATGTGTCAAATACACGCCTTCCAGATTTGTATATGTTTCTTTGTATATGTAAGGCCCTGCATGTCTGGGTGTTTCTCCCGAAAGAGCGTTCGCACAGAAACCAGAACAGAGTGAGATCACACCCATCACCATGCTTCATTCGGTTAGAAATCAGCAGCAGCAGCGTGGCACAGGACTCATTCGAGAAGAACGTCTCCGAAGAAGTGTGTTTTTGGATGTGAGGGAAGGAGAACCTTGTACAGTATTTACCCTATAGGCACATCATTGTTGCTGCTGTTCTTGATGATTTCAGATTTGGGATACGATTCCGGATCATATATGTATATAAATATCTCATCAAATTAAAGACTATTGTGAGATATTAAGGAAGCAATACTACTCTATAGATACTCAAGATTAACATAAGATTGGTCAAAACTGTGTGTGTGTGTTTGGTCTCCTTTAAATGAACTCCAAATGAAATAAGTTTTAAGCGATTCCCTAAGAAATGATGGTGTGCTGACATTAGATCATCTGTCCGTAAAGGTAACTTCATGTCCAGCGGCATTATACGACACGATCGTTAATTAGATGTAGGTTTTATTTATTTATATCCTTTGCACCTGTGTTCCCTTATAAAAGCAGCAGTCTGTCTGTCTGCTTGCATCATATTTGGCTTCATTCACCAAATATTAGTACATTTGTTGACTCAGAGAAACACACAAACAAAGCAGTATGAGTATATACATTGTGATGTAATCCTCTCCGTGAATGAGTGAATTTAACTTTAAACTAGACCTCCTTTACAAGGTCACAAAGCTGTCTGAACACTAAAGCAGTTTACAGCAAGACTTTGTTCAGCGCTGGCTTACACACTGTATACAGACGAGTGTGTAATGAACACATGGAGGAGGTAAGCAAAGTGAATTCGCTGCATTGACATGCAGATCTGTATTGCCGTGGCAGCATTCAGTCATAATTGGGCTCGTGCCTCGATAAAGCACAAAAGCCCACATAGTTACACTGACGTGTCTAAAGAGAGGGTATCAGTGTAAACTATACACTGGGGATCGTGTGGCTTCATTCACTTTTAGGTAAATAGGAATTTGATTTTAAATCATATTGGTGTCAGTACTTGATATTGGTGCTTTTTTATTTCTAGTGCAGTGAGACTGGCGGTTTCAATAGTACTGTAATCTTAAATGTAAAAGATGAGCATCAGGCTTAAGTGTCTCCTCCTTTCTCAGACATCAGGCTTACCATCTCTTTGAACTCCTGCACTTTTGGCTGGCCGTATTGACCAGTTGAACTACATGACACAAGAACGTATTTCTCTACCTCATGAACACATCTCTCTTTCTGTCGCTCTCTTTCTGTCGAGTTGAAAATGCACCTGATCCCATCTCTTTTCAGGTCCAACAGTTTTATCCCGAAGCCTTACCTCTGAATGGAGTTCTCTTCTACTGGAGACCACTCTGTGCAGGTTCCACATAAACAGCCTAAAGGTCCATGAAGTTACTAAGCAACAGATTAATATCAACAGTCTACTACGATAGGCTCAGGACCGCAGTTTACATGCATCTGAATTCAAACACCAATCACTGAACTGTACACATCACCAATGATGGATCTTTACTGATTGGACATTCTGTGCCATCCAGATGAAGATGGGTTTCCTTTTGAGTGTGGTTCCTCTCAGGGTTTCCTCATTATAACATCTCAGAGAGTTTTTCCTTGCCACTGTTGCCACTAGTTTGCTCATTAGGCATAAACCATATCTTCATGGGGCTGGCTGGCTTTGTTCACAGAGGTGTTGTTTAGGTGAAGAGAACATTTAATACTTTTGCTTTTCTAAGACCTAACTGATTGTGCATCTCCAGCTTTGTGAGAACAGTTTGGGAAAGAATCACAACTGGCTGGAAAAGTCAGGGGTACAATACTGTTTTTACATATAGTTTATGTGGGGGTGTGGTTAGATCTACTGGTGCCTGAGAGAAAGAGAGAGTTAGAGAGAGAGAGAGAGAGAGAGAGAGAGAGAGAGAGAGAGAGAGAGAGAGAGAGAGAGAGAGCCTGTCACAGAGAGGACTGATATAAGGAGCTCACTGTGTAAATCTTGGAACCAGACTCATCCACATTACAGCACTCTATGCGAGTTAGCAAAAAACACACACACACACACACACACACACACACACACACACACACACACACACAAACCACACAGGTAAGCTGGCACTAAATTTTACATTGCAGGGTGAATAAAAAGATCAGGTTTGTTGGATATTATTATTATCATTTGGTTAAATGTGATTATTTTTAGATCAGCTTTTCTTTTCATGCTGTGATTCAAATAGACTCGTTCCCAATGAAGCTGAAGCGGTGATTGCTTTCTTAGTATGATTTCTGAAGTAAAATTTCTGTCAATTTATTCTGTAAGTTAATTTCTGGAGAGTTTTAGCCAGTCGTATCGTGTTTCAATCGTATTTCTGTTTCTCTGTAACAATTATATCCTCGAAGTGAATGTTTGATATTACAAATTCGGCACTATAAAACTATATATTTCCCAGGACTCATCATTTGTAATAATGTTCATTTAACTATGATGATTTGTTGATTTAATTTAATTCAATTTTATTTCTTAAGTGATTTTCTCAATGGACATTGTCTCAAAGTAACTTTACAGAATGTAAGAATTATAAAACTAAATTCACCTTTATTTAAATGTGTGTGTTTATCACTGATGAGCGAATCTGGGGTGAAAAAATCCCTTAGATGGTATGAGGAAGAAATCTCGTGAGGAACCAGACTCAAAAGGGGAAACGTGTCCTCATTTGGGTGACATCAATAGTGTAATTATAAATAATGAAAACATTACAAACACCGGAAAGTTGGAAATATCATGAGGACCAGAATATTGGATATTAATAATGTCCTTTTTACAGTCTTATACAGTCAGCTGGAGTTGTGGAACCAGGAACCTCCTAAACAAATCATAAATTACCTCAACATCTGAGGTCATTTTAGATTCAGCACCAACTCCCCCATGCCAGAGATTTAAATGTTCATTGATGGAGAAATAGCATATGTAGAATTTTATTTTGAGTATTAATTAAAAGGGTTTTTAAATCCAAAATCCAATATCCAAAATCACAATGAAGTGTGAAATGACTGGAGCTGGTACATCTCTAGATGGTTTGGGATCCTACTTTTTGAAGGTCCAACTCTTTCTGAGGTGGCAAATTACTGGATCTCTGGAAGCCTTGGATGGGTAGAAAAAGAGAAGCAGTGGAGAGGAAATATTATAGCTACTGTTTACAATATTAACAAGCACAAGATGATAAAGTACATTTGATGGAATGATGGAAGGTTTCAACAATTCACCAACTTTTGCACATCTGTCTCTTCTGATGAATGTATGTGCTTATACTGCATTTACTTTTTTTTTTCCAGAATTACAAAATGAAAGTATTAATCATCACAGTCATTCTCCTGCTTGGGTTAGATATGGGACAGTCGATTCCATCGAAACGCTTGTCCTGCTACAAAAAGACTTTGAGAGACAGAAAGTGCAATGACCTTGGACTGGAGAGGATGAGACCCATTGACTCGTTACAAAACCATTACTGGGAGGGCAACGATTGTGACATAGTGTGTTATTGTTACCCTCTTGAGCTGCTCTGCTGCCCCAGGTAATTGCACAGTTTTGCCACTAAGTGGAGTATTTGCTGGGACTCAAATGCTGAGTGACAGGGATCATGAGTCATGGAATTTGGTGTTGAACACAGAAAACCATTGTAGGCATCAGGACGTTGGGGACGCATAAAGAGGATGAAACGATGGCTTATACTTCTTCTTCGCAGTTTTGGCTGGGGTGAAAAGCACACTGTGCTCCGCAGACAACCTCGATAATATTTGCTGTTATAATAACCGCCATTCTTCTGGGAAGATGTTCTTCTAGATTTTAGAGTGTGCTTGTGTGAGATTCATTTATCCAAATGGGTGTTGGTAAAGCCAATGTTCCAAATCATCCCAAAGGTGTTCAATAAGGTCTGAGCTCTATTTCAGGTCACTCATGATCTTTCACTCCAACTCATGTACAGTGAGTTAATGGAGCTAGTTTTGTGCACAGGGGCATTGTCATACTGGAACAGGTTCGGGTGTCTTAGTTTAAGTGAGGGGAAAATGTAATGATACTGCATTCAAAGATGTCCTTTACAATTGTGTGTCTTCAATGCTGTGGTAAAAGTTTGTGGAAGAAACACATACAGCTGGAAAAGTCAGGCTTTCCAATACTTTTGTCCAAGTAGTGTAAAAAAAATGATTA
Source organism: Silurus asotus (assembly GCA_024362625.1). Taxonomy (NCBI): domain Eukaryota; kingdom Metazoa; phylum Chordata; class Actinopteri; order Siluriformes; family Siluridae; genus Silurus; species Silurus asotus. Next base: position 4,215,388 of record MU551567.1, on the reverse strand, counting down.
ACAAAAAATCGCAATAGCTAATAATAATATAAATAATTTCATTGCAATGCTGTGATCTGGATTAATTCATGGTTTATACAATTCTATCAATAATATACCATTTAGTAAAATACCATTGTGTCAGTTCTGCCTAAATATTTTCCTTTCACAAATAATCTTGAACCAAACCCATGTTGTTTTTGCTACAGGGCTGTCTTCTTTGGATCGAAAATCTCCGTAGTGATCCCGTGCGAAACGTCTGAAACTGGACCCTGATCGGACTGAAAGACTGCGGGAGCGATTGAAAAAAATCTCTTCAGGACCAAAAGTTAAAGCAGCGGAATAACATTCGGTGCTAGTTACAGCACAGTACATTTTTAGGGCAGAGTATCCCATTCTGGACGTACATTATTTATACTAAACCTGATCTAACACATATGATCGGTCTATACCCTGTCTCGCCCAACATACCACTGTGATAAGTAGCATATTGTTTATATAATGATATATGATGTTTTGAGCGCTGAACTGGTGGATAGGATTATGCCGCTCTGCCTTTCTAGGGTTCCTGAATTTCATGTAAATTCAAACATGTAGACTTTACAGAAAATACATTTAAATCAGTTTCTACAAATCCATATAAACTTTCTTTCGGCTTCTCCCATTAGGGGTCGCCACGGCAGATAATCCATATTCGTGATCCGCATGTTTGATTTGGCATGTGTTTTTACGCTGGATGCCCTTCCTAATGCAACCCTGTCCATTTATCCGGCTTGGGACCGGCACTAAGAGTGCACTGGCTTGTGCAACCCTAATGGCTGGGTTCGGTTCCCTGACCGGGAATCGAACTCAGGCCGTGGTGGTGAGAGCACCACATCCTAACCACTAGACCACCAGGGAACCCAGTTTCTACAATCATTTAATATGGGGTCTGGCAGATATTGGACAATGTAGTTTTGAAGGTTAAAACACTGGATGTGACTGATTTCCAATTATGTTTTTCGAGTGAAAGACATTAGTAAAAAACATACTTTGAGAAGATCTGATTTCTTTTTAAACTCTAAACATGCTTTATAATCTGCCAAAGAACATAAGCTTCCTGTCATGTTTGCTTTACCCTGAAATGCTATTTGAGGGGGTTTTTTGTTTCAGCTGAAAGCTTTCTGACAACCAGCACACAAGTACTGAACATCCTAATTGTCAGGATAGAATCTGGAGAACTATCTAGAAAAGGTTATGGACACCTGACCATAAAATTGGTATGTGCTTTTATGAACATCCCATTCCACACTTCGTCCCTATTCACTGTTATAATGACTGACCTCCTCTCTTCTGGGAGGATGTTCCACTAGATTGCTTGTGGAGGTTTGTGTGGAGATTTGTTCAGCTGCAACAGCATTAGTAAAGTCAGCTACTGATGTAGGTGAGCTGAGGAGGCCTGGGGTACAGTCAGCGTTCACGTTCAGGGTTGAGGTCATGACAGACAATGTAAACCATATCTACATGGATCTTATTTTGTGCACAAGGGCACTATCATTCTGAAGCAGGTTTGGACTTCCTAGTTCAACTGAAGGGAAAATGTAATGTTAATGCAAAAAAACATCCAATACAATCATTTGGCAAACTGATTTGGGTCTTCTAGATCAATTGCATGGTGCACCTCCATCATTGGGGGTTTGGGAAAGAAGCAAAGATGACTTGAAAGTCAGGTTTCTAAATACATTAGCCAGCCTATCTGAAGAAAATACTTTTCAAATAACCAAACACCATTATGTTTTAGCAAACCAATATTTATTCACCATTTTCATCATTCAGCCACCCATCCCGAGGCATCCCGAGGTTGCTCCAGCCCCCAGTCACGTCCCACCTTTTGAAAATTGTGGACCTTTAAAGAAGTAGATGCCGACCCTGCAAACATCCTGAACCATCTAGAGACATATCAGTGCCAAATAGAACCCACTTCATGTTCATGTTTTAAGGCTCTGGCATGGAGAAGCTGGTGTTGGATCTGTGATGATTGCAAATGTTGAGCTATTTTATGAGTTGCTCAGTAGCTCCTAGTTTTATAACCATTATTACTGTAAAAGACGGTAAAAAGGATATTACTTAATAATAAGTAAATTAATCAAACAATCTTACATTCCGGTGCTCATGTTAGTTCTCACTCTCCAGTGTTCTGTATTGTTTAAAGACTATAATCACATTCTTGATGTCACCCAAATGAGGATGGGTTCAATTTTTGAGTCTGGTTCCTCTCAAAGTTTCTTCCTCATAACATCTAAGGAAGTTTTTCCTTGCCACTGTCGCCACGGCTGCTCATCAGGGATAAACACACACCATTCACCTTAACTGTTGATTTCTGTAAAGCTGCTTTGAGACAATGTCTGTTGTGAAAAGCAATAGAAATAAACTTGACTTGACATTTTTTTCCTATTATTTGTACTACTGTAGCATAATAATTAATAGTAAAACAACCTTAAATGTTGAACAATCCTAAGCTCAAATTTTACATTTATGGAATTTCGATGGTTAAAGTCAAGGGGTTTAAGTCCTGGCATCACTAAGCTGCATTGTTGGGCCCATGCAAGACACTTAACCCTAGCAAAGGGTACAAACGGTACACTGTAACCTCACTATCTATGCAATGTCATGTGTAGCACATTTTCTGATCAGAAGGTGGCTAGTTCACATACCAGCAGTGCTGGGCCCTTGGGCAAGCAACCTTCCACTACTCAGAAGTATAAATCACTGTAGATATCTGTAAATGTGCGTCTTCCAAATTACATTAAAAAAAGCATGTTAACATAAAAAAAGCTTATTAAAAAAATTAAGTAACGATTATATAAATAAATACAAACATAAAATACTCTGGCTTGCCGGACAAATAAGTTGATAGTTAAATTGCCCAATTTGCCGCCTGCTTTGACACCTTTTTTGTGCTTGGAGAAAGACAACAAAACGTCTCAGCTGTGTGTCATTCAGAGGCAATTGGGCAACTTTCAAGTCCTGTAACAACCCGAATCACTTATGGCCTATCTATTGTTTAAACTTGTTGGACGGCTGTTATCATCATCACTGCCGGCATCTACCTCTCTAACTGCTAGTGGGGGAGGCTAAAAGAAGTGTCTCCTTTAAAACACTACAGAGTTTGGGTTGCAGTATTATGTTAATTGGTGCCGGGCTGCTTTAGCATGTGAGAAAGTGCTTCATTGTGATGTATGGCTCCAAATGGAGCAACTGAATATAAAGTACAGCAGAGGATGGTGTATCATTACAGTCTTTTTTCCATTCCTTCTTAAACATGAAAATTAGTCATGTCCCTATACCAAGTATCAAAGATCAAGATAAATATATCTAGCATGATAAAACATTAAGGATTTCATAAACTGCAAACCATGTACTTGAGTAAAAGTAGAGATACACTGGGTAAAATATTATTTCAGTAAAAGTAAAATTTATTCAAGGAAAAGTAAAAAATAATTTGCTTAATGTACTTAAGTATTCAAAGTACTATGATTTATTATGACTATAATGTTCTTAGTATCATTTTTGTCACAAGACCCTTTGCTTAATCAGTTTACATAAAAAGGCTATAATGTTACTCTTAACACACTGATCTCAATTCTGTTTAATTCATGTTTATGTGTATTGTGCTTTTAACAATGAACATTGTCTCAAAGCAGCTTTACACAGATAATGTAGTGATAAAAGTTAATAAGATGTTCTTTATAAGTAAGTTTGTCCCTGATGAGCGAGCTGGTGGCGACTGTGGTGAAGGAAAAACTCTCCAAGATGCATAAGGAAGAAACCTTGAGAGGAACCAGATTCAAGAGGGAACCTTATCCTCATCTGGGTTGTACCGAATGTCCATTTATTACAGATACACGATGTTGTGGAGTACAGTGATGTTGATCAGAAGCAAACTGTAGTCTTGAATGTAGCAGTCTGTTAACATTAACTACAGTCCAAATCCATCCTCAAAGTTCCCGTTCTTACTCCGGAATTTAATGGAACCACCCAAGGCGTTGATGAGAAACCGTCCCCAGCTGCACAGAGTGGCCTCCAAACGAAGAGGACATATGCAGAGGCAGAGCAGTGGGAAGGAACAGTGTTGACTGGAACCTCAGGAGGATTTTAACTCGACCGAGAGAGAGCAAGAGAGTAGGAAGAGAAGGATATGGATTATTATGTGTCCTTATTGTTGTATGAAAGTTAAGGACACTGTGCATTTAGAGACTCCGGCTAGGCTCTCTATGGCATCATAACTAAAAGGGAGAACCAGAAGGTAACACCGATATAAGGGATCTCTGGGGTAAGAGACGACACACCACACCACCATTAACAAACCTGAGTGAATGTGTGAGAGTGAGGGGACGACAGCATACAAATATCCCAGTTCACCAAACACTCTACATCCATGATCCCTTCAGAAAAATCTAGTGATATAAGACTTGACTACATAAATGTTTTCAACCTCGACTTGAACACTGAGGTCCTAGAAAAAAGTACTTCGGTCTTATCAGAGTTGAGCAGAAGGGATCAAGCATTATCAAGCATCCACTGTCTAATGTCCTTTACACACATTTCTTGAAATGTTTAAAATAATCTCTATCATCTGGCTTTGCTGAAATATACAGCTGTGTATCATCAGCATAGCAATAGGAGCGAATAACATGTTTATCTATAATTTTACCCAGAGGCAGCAGATATAAAAAAAAAAAAAGCAGTGGGCCTAAGACAGATGCTTGCAGAACACCAAACTTAACCTCAGAGAGTGTGGAGAACTCACTATTTACATCAACAAACTGATAGCGATCAGTCAAATAAGACCTAAGCCAGGTCTAAACGTTCCCTTTATTTCAACAACATTCTCAAATCTAGCAAGCAGGATATTATGATGGTGCCGATCTATTATTAGAATGTAATTAATGAGTAAAAAACTATTAAAATTATCATTATTACTTTATTTTCAACTACTTAAAAAAAAACCTAACAAATCGTGGCCACAGATGTTGTTCCAAGTTAGGATCAGGAGTTTCTTCTGTCATTTATTCCTTTTAGATTTTCTGCTTGCTGTTGAACTGACACTAAACAGTATGTTGGAGATAAGTAGATACACCAAGCGGCAATAATAAAAAGTTCAAAACAGAGCGAGCACTATACCCTGATTGGTGACTTGCTGCGTGTTCCCAATAAATATAATGGACCGACTGATTTCGACAAATGTAGTTTAGTAAAGTATGATATTTGACTCTGAAATGCAGTGAAGTTAAAGTCCCCCCAAATATAAATACTTCAGTAAAGAACAGATATGTGAAAACTACTTAAGTACATTAACAAAAATATAGAAAAAGAATATTAGAAAAAGAAAGCTGTGTGTAAGGATTACAATGTTGTATCTGGGACTAGACTAAGTACATAAACATAACACACATGCTCTTGCTTCCTGCACTGGAACTGAGAAACAGGATTAATGAGAAGTGTGTAACTGATTTGAGTTGTTTTGTCTGCACCTACAAGTGTTGAAGCATTTGCAGACATCTGTAAGAACTTTTACTGAAAATAGGTCAAATTACAGCAAAGACTTGCACTTATGCAACAGTCTGAAGTTTGCTGCAAAGGAAGTCAGTGAGAGACTAAGGGTAACAAAATCCACATGTGAAAATACAGCAATTTATTTGTTCTTTTACGGCATTTAGCAGACGTCCTTGTCCAGAGTGAGAAAAAGGATGCGTTGAAGTCTCTAACAATGAACACATCAACACTGGTTTACTAGACTACACAAAGACTCTTTTGGGAGGAATTATAGCACACTTTTTTTGTTTTGTTTACATAAATAGATAAAATAAGGAAAGCTAAGTGCTAGTTTCAGGGACAGGTAGGTCTTCACCTGTCATTTGAAGATGCAGTGACTCGGCTGTTCGGACGTCTAGGGGAAGTTCATTCTACCACCTCGGTGCCAGAACAGAAAAGAGTCTTGACTTACCTGTTACTCTAAAAGAAGGGTAAGAACCTACCTGTTACCCTGAAAGAAGGTGGGACCAGTAGAGCAGTGCTAGAAGATCTGAGGTGTCAGGTGCCAATCAGATGTTAGAACTGGCTGATGGGGAGGAGCTTCGGGCACGCTCTGCACCCAGATACAAAACAACATCATATATACAATATATGTGTTTGTGTGTGTGTGTGTGTGTGTGTGTGTGTGTATAGATAGAGAGATAGATAGATAGATAGATAGATAGATAGATAGATAGATAGATAGATAGATAGATAGAGCTGTCAATCGTTAAAAATATTTAAATAGTTAACTCCTGATTAATCGCGATTTAATCACACATTTTTATCTGTTCTAAATGTACCTCAAAAGAAAGCTTTTCAAGTTTTTAATACTCTAATCAGCATAAACATGGACAAATATTGATGCTTTATGCAAATGTATGGTTATTGTTATTGAAACCAAACTCAACATAGAGCATGAACACAAAATATTCTTGTAAATATTTCAAAGTAATTATAGTGTTTTACAAAAATTACATAAATCAAGCATAACTTTTGCTTTGTTTCCACACGGACGGTTTTAATTGCTGGATGTGTGAATCAGTAATTAAATTTAGTGATTAAACATTCATTTTTTATATCTAAATAAATGTGTTGGAAGGTTTTAATTTCACCGGTTTTATGTTTATTTATATTTTTTGTTTAAACAGAAACGCTCACTGCATTAATCACGTGTTAACAGAATGAGTGCCGTAAAAATGAATTTGAATTTAATTGAATTTTACAGCCCTAATATATATATATATATACAGTACAGACCAAAAGTTTGGACACACCTTAAAGACTTTTCTTTATTTTCATGACTATGAAAATTGTAGATTCACACTGAAGGCATCAAAACTATGAATGAACACATGTGGAATTATATATGGAATTATATACATAACAAAAAAGTGTGAAACAACTGAAAAATGTCATATTGTAGGTTCTTCAAAGTCGCCACCTTTTGCTTTGATTGCTGCTTTGCACACTCTTGGCATTCTCTCGATGAGCTTCAAGAGGTAGTCACCTGAAATGGTCTTCCAACAGTCTTGAAGGAGTTCCCCGAGAGATACTTGGCAATTGTTGGCCCTTTTGCCTTCACTCTGCGGTCCAGCTCACCCCTAAACCATCTCGATTGGGTTCACGTCCGGTGACTGTGGAGGCCAGGTCATTTGGCGCAGCAACCCATCACTCTCCTTCTTGGTCAAATAGCTCTTGATGCCTTCAGTGTGACTCTACAATTTTCATAGTCATTAAAATAAAGAAAACTCTTTGAATGAGAAGGTCTGTCCAAACTTTTGGTCTGTACTGTATATATATGTATATATGACAACAAACACCGGAGCGTGAAGGAAAAGCAGCTAACAAGCACTCAACACCTCTGAGAACTGCTCAAGATGGTTGGAAAACCATTCCAGGTGACATCTTCATGAGGCTGACTGAAAAAAATGCCAAAAGTGTGTATCAAATCTGCCATCAAAACAAACAGTGCCTACTTTAAAGAATAAAAAGTTATATACTTGGTTATTTAATGTTTTTTTTTCATTCATAATTTCATGACCTGTTTTTTTTTTTTTAGTTTGTATTAATGTTGGAAATAATACAATATAGAAAAATGCCTGAAAGAGGTTTGTCCAAAAGTTTGACTGGTTTTGTAAATAATCTAAAACCTAAGTAGGTTATAAACTCAACTATTGGGCATCATGTCTGTAACACATTGACTTCTTTATATATTTCATTAGGGATCCGATTTTATATTTATTAGAAGCTTGTAATTTTTTATTTCCAACTCAAAACACCCATCTGCCATCTTTTGTTCCCTGTGTGTCTTTTTTTGTTTTCCCGCCATCAGGTCGCTAAGAAAAACCAACATGGCGGCTGTGTGCAAAACAAAAACATCCGTGTTACGAAACCAACACCTCGTCTCGAGCTGATTCACGCTTTCACCAAACGTGTATGAATACCCAAAGCTTAATAATATACACGCGTATTAAAATATTTAAATCTATTTATTGTTTTGTTTTTTATTCCTTTATACGTGTTTTAAGCACCAAAACGCGAACACAATTCAAATCAACCGCTTGACGGTTTAAAATCCATCCTCCAGCCAATAGCAAAGCGCGGCGATCCAAAGTGAGTTGAATCCCAAATCTAACCGTTCTCACTGCATAGGTGGCCTACTCAGGGTGCATGTTAATTACAGCATAGTGCACTTACACGTTAAATGGAGCTCGATTTGGGAGTTGACCCTAGTTTAACCGTTTGTTACAGGAGGGACTTCCCGTTGCGTCTAAGAGCCAATAGGAGGAAAGCGTTAGATTTTTTGAACGCGTTCCACCCAATCGGATATCAGGTTTGACGGTGAGGGAGGAGCCTATTGAGTGCGCTCTGGGACAAGTTTGTACGCCCTGCGCCATAGACAAAACAGCACCTAAGAGAAAGTTGTGCTTGTACTGGACGGAGTGAATATTCAACATATACAGGTGGGGTTTCTTTTATTTTAAACCTTTATATTTACAGAGGAGTGTTGTTTTTTTAAGAAGGGATGTGTTTTAGGGTTTTTTGGCGCTTTGAAAAAAGAAAAAAAAAATTATAAAAAAAAAATCGAACATTTTGTCAGAATTTAAGACGCAAAAGTTGAAATATAGGTGTTTGAGTTGTAATATGTAGTGAAAATCCAGTGAAATGAATGCAATCATAGTCGTGTAAAGAGTTAAAAACGCTTTGCTGGGAAATGCGTAGTGGAGCGCGCGCTTGAGGTAAAAAAAAAAAAAATTGTTAGCCATGTAGCAAAGAAAAGTCGCGCCAAAAAAAAGTCGAGATTAAAGTCTAAAAGTATTAAAAATAACAATATATAATCGATTGGGAAATATTTCACGTTGGAATGAACAGTTTTTGATAATAAGTGATGTTTATTTAAGCCCTTTACTAGCCTGTAGATAATCTCCTCAGCCGTTTAGGCGGGAAATAAAATGGAGGCAGGACTGTGGTGTGTTAAAGCCGGAACTCGAGATCGGATTAAACCGGTTTAAACCTGTTCCTTGTTGACGGTCGTGCTGGTTGTATATGTATATATATATATATATATCCACGTTATTGTATACATTTTTTTTTCTTATACAAAAAAACAAACAGAATCTTTTGAGGAAATAAAAGTGATGGGGAAGGATCCGAACAAGCCGCGGGGGAAGACCTCGTCCTACGCCTTCTTTGTGCAGACGTGCCGCGAGGAGCACAAGAAGAAGCACCCGGACACTGCGGTCAACTTCTCCGAGTTCTCCAAGAAGTGCGCCGAGAGATGGAAGGTCAGGAGAACTATATTATTACACTATTATATTGTACAATACATAGAGTGAGGAAGTATTTTGACTTCTGGGGTGTTTTTGTTTTTAATTCCTGATTTAGTTTTAATGGATGTTCAATAGCGCCCCCTGGTTTTCATAATGAGAACTTCTTCTATGCATCCGAACCATGTCTCCTAAATAGAAATCAAAGTGCAAGGATTGTAATAGTGACTTTTTTTTTTCCTTCTCTCTTTCTCTCCACCCAGACCATGTCCCCTAAGGAGAAATCAAAGTTTGAGGATCTGGCCAAGACCGACAAGGTACGATACGACCGCGAGATGAAAAACTACGTGCCGCCGAAAGGCACCGTCGTAAAAGGAAAGAGGCAGAAGGACCCGAACGCACCCAAGAGACCACCGTACGTTCAAAACCGCTCATACGCCTTGTTATAAACGCTGATAGTTACATTTTTTTTAAAACCAGTCCCCACTTTTTTTACTCCCACAGATCCGCGTTTTTCGTCTTCTGCTCTGATCACCGGCCAAAGGTGAAAAGCGAGTACCCCGGCATCTCGATCGGCGACATCGCGAAGAAGCTGGGCGAGCAGTGGTCCAAACTGACAGCCAAGGATAAATCACCGTACGAGCAGAAGGCCGGGAAACTGAAGGAGAAATACGAGAAGGTAACAATTCATTTACTTATTAAATCGTTTTCGCCCCTTTTTTCCTTTTCTCGGTTGATTTACAACGTTTGATTTCAGGACGTCGCCGCATACCGCGCCAAGGGAGCAAAGCCGGAGGTTGCGAAGAAAGGTGGACCAGGGCGGCCAGCAGCCAAGAAGGTCGAAGTCACGGACGATGAGGACGACGATGAAGAGGATGACGACGAGGAGGACGAAGACGACGATGATGATGACGACGAGTAAAAATGTTCAGGAATTTTGTGCCGATTCGTTTGCAATGTGAAAAAGCGTTTCCTTTTCTTTCTTTTTTTTTAAATAAATTGACTTTTTTTTTTCTCCAAAACATGTACAGAGATGTGTATAGATGAAATACATATTCAGGTCATGTACTGTTTTGTAAATTTAACAGCTGGTTTTGTTAAGCACTGCCTCTGGTCGTTTTTTTTTTCCCCCTTCGAGCTGTGGTTTCTCTCTTGTCTTGATGAAATTTGTCTTCACTGGCATTGTAAGAAAATGAGGAACACTGATGTGTAGTTGAATCCTCAAAACCATTTTTTTTTTAAAGACGATGAGCTTTTGAAATGTTGTGTAGACGTTTTTTTATAATAAAATTTTGTATATTATCATCAGATTGTTTGGTTTATTAATTGCCCTGGTGTAAATATTAACCTAATTTACATCTGATACGGATGAAGTGCATTACAGCAACTTGTGTGTGTGTGGGGAGATGGACATGATCCTGCCCCAGTTTCCTACTGTAGAGGTCCCTGACCTTTCTTACACCATGGGAACAGTTTCATCTTTTTTTTTATGGATTGTGTGTTGGGGACGTAACACAATAACGTGCATATTATACAATCAGACTGGAAAAAGTCTATTGGGTAGTCTGGTGTTCTAATGCAGGGGTTCCCTGGTAATCATGTGGTTTAATTCAGGCAGTGGTAAATTAGCTGATTAATACTAAAGTGTGCAGAATGGAGGAAACCCAACAGAGCAAAACCTCCATTTGTGTGACAATGTCACAAAAGTAAAAAAAATATATATATATTATTATGGTGCTTCTAAAACTAGCAAGAAAGAGATCTTTAAGGTTTGATGTGGGCCTTGGGATGGTCAGGTTTAGATATGGAGATGTAGAAACCTGACCGCAAGAAGGTTGATGAATAATACATAGTGTTCAGGTGTCCATCTTTTAATTCACGCTCTTATATTCTAGTACGTGTCATTCCCACCAGTGAGGAGTCATCTCTTCCTTTTATCATGTGACTCCCAAAGACGATGAGCAGTTCATCTCACGAGTCTTCTGGTCCGAGTCTTTTATCACGTGACTCATTAATAATTCTCTGGAATAATTATGGCCAGAGAACTAACGACACGGACCAGAAGATATGAGACGTGAAGCCTCTCGTTCTGTTTACCGTCATTTCTCCTTCGTCACATTTTTATTGATGGAACTAAAGTCAAAGTCGGTGTATGTAGACGTGTTGGAGGATCTGTTTATTGAAAATTTGAATTTTTTATTTGATTTCTGATCAAAGGAACGAAATGATCTAAAAGATTTATTCGTTTCGGTTAACGAGATTCAAAGAATCATGTGACTAAAGTGATTTCGATCTTCCCGTGGCCTTTAGAATCCCAGTCCGAGATCGTCTGTTCACAGGACGAGTGGTTAAAAATGTCTCGATTTATTCTCTTGAGAAAACACCTTCATTACACCTTCATAGCGAAGCCAACTGCATCTCGAAATGTCCGTTTAAGAAAAAAACGCTCGTATTTACATTGTACAAAAAAATAGCATACACGGTGCGTACTGGTTTGCACGTGGGACAAGAATTTCACCGTCCACGCTGTTCATCCAGTGATTCTCCAAAAAAAAAAAAACCTTCAAATCGAAAGAATTCACATTCCTCATTATTAGTAACCGTTCCTGTTTCCAAGCAATAATTAAAATGTAAATAAATAGTTTCAAGGTTTCCCTCTGCCTTGTCAGCCCTTTCCTCATTATATATATATTTATCTATTTATCATCCCCGAATTTCACCAATACAAAAAATAAAAAAAAGCAGCTGGCGGATTGAAAGTGTTTTTTTTTTTGTTTTTTTTTAAAAAAAGAAAGAAAACTGGACGAGTTTCTGTAGGAAGAAAAAAAAAAAAAAAAAAAAACTAAAAATAATAAAAATGCCCAGTGTCGTGTTTAAAAGGTTCTCGGTAAGTGTGAAGTGAAGGAGTGTAATGGAGCAGTGACGTGGTACTAAAAACAGTGGTAACAGATCGGCCGTCTTCACGTCTGGGCGTCTCGGTACGAGACGGGACGCCTGTAAACATCATCCACCATGGAGTAAAATACCTACATATAAAAATAAAGATGGCATTTTCAGAACGTGGCTTCGTTACTGGAGATGACGTCGGAATAGGAGACGTTTTCTGTGGGCTGTATGTACAACGTTAAACCCCTGGTGCAGGAGAAAGGTCAGCGAGAGTTCATCCTGTGTGTGCGGCGCCCCCCGGAGGCAGGATTCACACGGCCACGATGTTGTTCATTTCCCATTTCTGGGTGCTTTTGCTGTTTTCGCAGTCGGAGATGAAGACTGTGTGCAGGACGTCTGAGCGGTCTAAGCATTTTCCTGTGGGGGTGTGTGTGAACCGGTGCAGATCCTAAAAAAATCATAAAAAAAATAAAACATTAAGGATGAAATACGTTTCTGTAAAGTGTCCTGGATGAAGGAGTTCAATATGAAGCACAAGTTCAATTTTAAATCATAAACATCTGAAGATTTTCCTCAAAAAACCAAACAGAATAACTTATCAAAAACATGATGCTTTTACATCCATCCATCCATCCATCCATTCTTTCTTTCTTCCATTCTTTCTTGACTTGCCTTCCTTCCCTCCTTCCCTGACTTTTCTTCCGTTCTTCCTTCCTTGACTTTTCTTCCATCCTTCCTTGACTTTCCTTCCTTCCTTCCATTTTCTTCCTTCCTTCCTTACTTGACCTTTTTTCCTTCCTTGACTTTTCTTCCTTCCTTCCTTGACTTTCCTTCCTTTCTTCCATTTTCTTCCTTCCTTCCTTCCTTCCTTGACCTTTTTTCCTTCCTTGACTTTCCTTCCATCCTTCCTTGACTTTTCTTCCTTCCTTCCTTGACTTTCCTTCCTTCCTTCCATTTTCTTCCTTCCTTCCTTCCTTGACCTTTTTTCCTTCCTTGACTTTTCTTCCTTCCTTCCTTCCTTCTTGACTTTCCTTCCCTACTTCTTCCCTTCCTTCCATTTTCTGCCTTCCTTTTTCTTTCCTTCATTCTCTCTTGCTTCTTTCTTCTCCATCCTTCTTTTTTCCTTAATATTTCCTTCCTTCTTTGTCATTTATTCTTTCCTTCTGATGAAACAAGATTTGGAATAAATTAGTAAATTGGATGCACCTTTAAATCATGTCTTAAACGTGTCTTATTTTCTTTCTTTCCCTCTTTCTCTTTCTTTCCCCCTTTCTCTTCCTTTCTAATTTTACTTCCTGGTTTGGAGCTACGGGCGTTTGTCACCTTCCTTCTTTGTCATTTATTCTTTCCTTCTGATGAAACAAGATTTGGAATAAATTAGTAAATTGGATGCACCTTTAAATCATGTCTTAAACGTGTCTTATTTTCTTTCTTTCTCTTATTTTCTTTCTTTCCCCCTTTCTCTTCCTTTCTAATTTTACTTCCTGGTTTGGAGCTACGGGCGTTTGTCACGAAAAAAGTCAGTCAGAAAAAAATAAATAAATAATAAAATCCTGAACATGACTCAGAATCCCGATTCTCTGCCTCACCTTGAAGTACTTCCACTCGGTGTATTCCCTCAGGTTGCAGTGTGTGACGATGACGGAGTTGTCCGTACCCTTTGTCAGGCACTGGTCATACTGCATCAGCTGATTGGCTTCGTTTATTCGGAACAGCTGCGACACGAAGAGCAGCAGAGGATTTATTTAGGAACAAGTCACTCGGGGGCGTGCGGTTACGCGGAAACGATGGGCGTTCGATCGATATCACGGTGCATGATTATTTATATATTATTATCAATGATTTACGATATTAATATTATAATCGATTATTTCACTATAACAGAGGTTTCACTTTCACCACCAAATAAATAATGACATACATAAAAGAATAAACTACACTATGTATTTAGAGTTCCTGTTTTCACTTATGCTATAGCAGCTATAAACAGTCTTTCCATCAACAGTTAATAAAAACAGTACACTTTATTTTTTTGAACATGGAGAAATCTGAACTAGTCCTAATTGAAATGCTTCTGCTGCTCAGACATAACATGACCACCTGCCATGATATTGTGTTGGTCCCCTCAGGCTGCTAAAAGAGACATGACCCATCGAGCATTAACAGCATGAAGTTCTTCAGCAGTTTGAGCTACAGGAGCTCGTCTGTTGAATCGGACCACACGGACCAGCCTTCGCTCCTCACGTGCATCAATGACCGCACGTGACCCTGTCGGCGGTTCACCGCTGATCCTTCTTTAAAGCACTTTTGATAGATACTGAGCACTGCAGACCAGGAACATCCCACAAGAGCTGCAGTTTTGGAGACGCTCTGACCCAGACGTCTAGACGTCACTATTTGTCAAACTCGCTCGAATCCTTACGCCCATTTTTTCCTGCTTTTAACACGTCAATTTTGAGGGAAAAGTTCACACAGGACAGGAGCCATGATGAGGAGATCACCAGTGTTTTCACTTCCACTCGATGTTATAATGTCATAATGTAATGTCTGGTTGGTGTATATAATATTCATCGTTCACATAAAAGACACAATGTGAAAAATTCCAGATTCCACTTCTCACCTGATTCCCCCCCATCCTGTGGCACGGTCCGATCTCCACGCTCCCCCCGTTGGTGTGTCCCATGCTGTCAATGCAGTAATTCGTTTCATATCCACGGATCTGAAATCAAAGACGCCTTCACTTTATATGAACTCGGCTCCGCCCACTTATATCGTACTCTATATAACGTGCTGCGTAATGACTTCCTGTAGTGCACCGATGCTGATCCACGCACCTCGCCCCACTCCACGTTTTTTGGAGGCAGTGGGTAGTGGACGGGGATGTCGTAAGCCACCTCCTCCATGAACCACTTGAAGCTCTTGCAGCGATGCTCTTCCCTGAACTTCTTCAGAGGGCCGATGTCTCCGTAAGCCAGGGTGAGCGTCTCGGGGCGGCTGGCGTAAAAATAATCTTTGTACTCGTCCCACCACACCTCCACCACCCGCACGTAGTTCTGTACAAGCGAATGAAAAACAAACCAGACCAACAAGGGTCCAGTTGATATACAAGAGGTTTGTGGTGTGTTCAAAAACATTCTATACAATTGTGTGCTTCCAAGTTGGTGCTACACATCTGCAGAAAAAAAACACATGTGGCTCAAAAAGCCAGGGGTCCCAATACTTCTGTATTCCAATAAAAAAAATAAAAAAATAAAATAAAATTTTAACATAAAACAAACCTTAAGTGTGGGGGAGGAGCCGACATGAGCAGGGGGCGGGTTTCCGGCCCACCCCTGGAGACGGTAGATGTGTCCTACACGAGAGCAGGGAGTGAACAGTAGCTGCCCTCCGCACTGCCAGATCTGAACACACACACACACACCTAAATGTACAGTTCATTCAGATATCATTATATAAGCTCCAAACTAATTATAAGACTTCTTTACCTTGTACGATATCTCAAAGTTCTCTCCACCCCAGATCTGAAGACCAGGATCATAGAGGCCCAACTCGAAGAAGAAATCTCGTTCTATAGCAAACAGCCCACCGGCCATCGCAGGAGACCTCACACACACACACACACACACACAGTAAACCTCATGCACTATGTAAAATCCCCTCACACTGGTGTCCCCTGAGACGTGCTCCTTAAAGTAACTGGACTAATCTATTCAGTTTTTCATAACCTGTTTCAGTTCCATTCTCGATCTAAGACACTCAGGTGTGAACATTTTAGACCCAATGTTTTACAAGCACGCCACACACACACACACACACACACACACACACACACACACACACACACACACAGCAAGCCTTTACATTTCCAGAAAGTATAAACACAATAACGGTTCTTTAATGTTAGTCCGGGACAATAAAGTGCTTTAGTGTGCCTCATATGAAGAGGTGGAAAGAGTAAGAAAATATTCTACTCAAGCAGAACCACTGTTACTTCACTTGAGTACAAATAAAGTTACAAGTCTAAAAAATCTACTCAAGTAAAAAGTCTTAATTTTGTTTCCTTAACAACAGGGGGTGGGAGGGGGGATTCTAGTGTAGTCCAGAAAGGACAAGGAGATATAAATCTTGACCGATTTTCTAATTGATGGAACACCATTAAAAATGTAAGGCTAAATAAATAAATAAATCACACTGACTTGAGTCTAATGTAAATGATGCATTTTTGCAGCAAACTAAAAAATTCTTCAATTCTCCTGTTATAACGTCGTCTTTGATGACGAGTGCATTAGTTTTTCCGGGGCGCAATTCCACCCTTTGAATTACATTTATTTATTTATATATATTTCCTCATTTTCGGATACGATTTAAAATGTGGTTAGGTGCAATACTTCAAACTAAACGTACTTACAGTTTTTCTCAGTTGCTTCGAAGCATTTCTCAGATCAGTTAATCGCAGTACAAACACTGGATTTCTAACAAAAGCCTGAACTTTTCTCAAAATCCTCAGTTCACAAACAATCGTCAAAATGTTTCGTTGTGTTGTCAGTAAGATGCTGCGCAGTTTCAGTATTGATATAAACTACAGTTTGGTACAACGACTGAAATTCTTCTGTATGGCATCTATAAATTTCAGCAGCACAAATGTATTTTATTTGATCGTATATTTGATTTATATCGATTGTAGGAGACCGAACAGGATTCACACTTTCTACTCTACTGTATTAGTGTCCGTTCGTTTCTTGGTTGTTCGTCCATTTTCAGAAATTGTAATTCTGTCTTTTGTCCGTCGGCAATTGAAGGTTCGCGGAATTCAACTTTGACCCGTTTTTAGAGACCCGGTCGATCATTGGTTGATCCGATACATTCACTCGTCTTCGTTAGTGACGTTTAATAAGATCTGCACAATTCATCAATTTGGGTTACTTTTACAAAAAAAAAAAAAAATTTCATTTATATATTTGAGCTCGACACAATCCGACAACCGGTTTGACCAGCATTCAATCACTTAATGTGTTGGGGGTTTAAATCTATTCAGGTGAAAGCAGTACAATATATTCTGATCAGCATGAACATCAACGACTGATAATGTAAATGATTACAGCCGACACTTAAACACACTCGATTAAAGGTTTATCCCAAAGCGTTCGCGGTTTGATCGAAGCAACGAGAGATGATTTCTACGATGTGCACGGTTTTACGAAATGACGTTTCTGATCTGAGAAACGCTCCGAAGCAACTGAGAAAAATTGCAAGTATAAATCAAATTACACGTATTTTTTTTAAAAGTTAATTTGTTCGATTGCAGTAACGTGAGAAAATTACTTTCCACCTCCGGTCATATGTATCCGTACTAAAACAGAAGTAGTGGAAATTATATTAATAATGAGGTTATAGAACACAGCAGCTTGTACGTTAAGGTTTAATGAAACAGTAAACACCGGTAAACACCATGAAATGTGCGCCGTGTCATTACGTGGTGTAAAACAGGCTTTGTAAGATATCTCAGGTGAGACCGGACACTGCTGGGTCCTTAAAGATGTGAGGGAAAGTTAAAGGAAACGTCTGTGATCTAACACGGTGCACACAGTCCGTTCGTGAATCAGCTGCTCCTTTGGACGTTTAGTTTTATGGAAATTTGTATTTGATATTCAAAATATCAGGTCAGTCTGCTCCACCCACACCTGAGTTAATGTGTGTCTAGACAGCTACGATAGCATGGGGCTGGGTTTGTTTTACAATGGAGTTCCAGGGAGCCGCAGAGTGAGAGAGGTCAGTTTCATTAGGCGTATCTTCCGAACAATACGTGATACATTACCTTGTTGAAACGACAAACCAATTGCTGAACATTTATCATATATAACGATCCAAATTGAGGCTTACAATAAACGCAAAACAAACAGACGTCATTTTCACTAATGTCTTACTGTCCGGAAAATACTTTTTCATCAATCTTTATTTCGGAGTGATTCGGGGTTTATGAACACATGCAATGAGAGCAAAGCAATTAAAGCAACTAATTAGCATACATTTGAATTATTTGCATTAGAACACTAATTGGTATAAATTGCGTTGCAGGCCAGCAGTGATGTACTGGATTATTCAGAGCCTGTCAAAAGTGTGGAAACACCTGTGTCTTTTATGTTTTGAATGAAATTTTTATAGATGTTTCTTCAACCAAATAGATAAAAGGCAAAAAGATTTGAACAATGAATGAGTGGAAGAAAGTTCTTTAAGACGGAGAACAGGGGAGAAGATCAGACTACTTTTTTTTTAGAAACACTTTTGACAGGCGCTGTAGCGGTTAAGCATGTTAAAATAAAAAAAAATTAAAAATTAAAAAAAAATAAAAGCTCAGCCGATCTTGGAAGATCGAGTTTGAAAGCACAATGCACATGCCCACCCACCACCAATCTGATAATCAATACATATCACCAATTTCTTTGAAATTAAGTTGTAAATTACCGATAAGGCTCAGTTTTAGTTAATCTCATGTCCTTCTCTCGGCTACCGAGCGGCACTCGCTTCCACAGCATGCTCCAGTCCCATGCTCCTCTGGCAAAGCCATCCTCGTCCCCCCCGCCCTGGGCCTCGATGGAGTAGGTCTGACCATTAATGGAGTCAATGAGCGGCACCGTGCACACCGTTCTAACAGCAGCGATGGAAGATGAAGGGAAAGAGGGAGAGGACAACCCATGCAAACGTAACCCACACACATTCACGCATTCGCACACAATCGCAGCCACAGAGATGGAAAAAGGGTGGGGGGGGGGGGAAACAAAAAAAACAAACACACACACGACACACAACAGAAGAGAGACAGAGGGTGGGGGAGGGTTTAATGACCATGCTGCACGGCAAACTCGTTTTACCGATAAGGCTCGGTCTTTTGCTTTCTCTT
>MU551567.1:4101302-4186302 GCA_024362625.1 Silurus asotus | reverse complement strand
CTACAACACCACAACATTCTAAAGTGCTGCAGGAGCATTTTAATGAGCGTAAGAAGTACATGGTCATCGTAAAATTAAGACCTGGAACAGTGAGTTTAAGACTTTTTAAGACCCTGTGCTAATGGTAGTGTTTAGGTTTCCTATTACTTAAAACAACTAGGAGACCCAAACCTGGTCCAGCATGACTGTGCTCCTGTGCACAAAGCCAGCCTAATGAAGATTATGCTTTACATGGGTGGGAGCAAAGATCTGAAGTGGTCTGCTCTCGAGCTCTGATCTCAACCCTTGAACGTGATGAAGGGGAACACTGACTGCACCATAGGCCTTCACTCTTAAATGTATATGATATGTAAATGCATAATTAATTGTTTGGCTACAGCCCTCCAAGTTCACCAGCCTATAATAAATCCTGCAACTGAGAGTAAATTAACGAGTATTTATCTCTGGTAAGTTCGGACATAATTGTTTTATCTTTTATACAAATATATGTGGAGTGTGCATTCTTGGAGAAAAGTTTCTGATGCAATCCTGGCTGGAATTAAGAAAGACAGGGCAGACAGCACCACCTATTGGTGAGGTTGTGTATTAAACAAATTTTCTGACTGGAACTGGATTATATAGTGACTGTCAAAAGTGTGGAAACACTGTTTTTTTGGGGGTTTTTTTATAAACATACAAATAGTCCTTTTTGTTTCTATGCAACAAACTAGATAAAAGGCAAAAACACACAAGAACTGGACAGTGAAAAACTGGAAGAAAGGTGTAAGAACTTGTGTAAGACTAAGAACAGAGAGATGTTAGAAGAACAACCAAATATCGAGGTGGTAGTTTAATGGTTTGGGGGTTTTTTGGAGCAGGGAATGTTGGAGACTTATTCTAGAAAGTGTAAGGAATCCTGAACCAACAAGGCAACTATTCCATATTTCAGCACCGTGTAGTTCCGTCTGGACTGTGGCTCATTGGAACAGACGTCCCCATACAACAAGACAAAGTCCTGTAAGCGTTATTTAGAGAGCAAACAGTCATCTGGAGTGATATCTATCATAGAACGACCTGCCCAGTCACCACACCTAAATCCTGTTAAACAGTTCTGGGATAAACTGAAGAGTAAAGAAATCTCCAATTAGTGAAGAACAACTTTGGCAAGAGACACGGTATTTCAGCTGGATGTCTGGAGAAACTAACTGAGTGTCGAAAGTGTGTAAAGCTGTTCTTCATGCTAAAGGCAGGATATTGCAATGAAAATCAATAAATTAAAGCGAAACATCTGGACATTTATATATTGGTGAAAGGAAATCTTCATAGCATTAAATTACCCAGATGGTCAGATAGAAACAAAAGGAACATGCACGTGTCTGTGAAAAACCATAAATGACAAGGTGTTTTATGACCCCATTAATGACTAGAGGTCAACCGATTAATCGATTTAGCAGATTGATCGGCACTGACAGTTAAATGTTGGAACGATCGGCAAATATCCATACGGATAGTTTTTCCGCGTCGCGATAGACAGTGTGAGAGCGGCCTCTAGAGGTGAAAACCTGATGCCATGTGCTGTTTATTTGAAGCGTCTTTTGATTCATTTGGAGTGTTGCGCTTTGGTTCAGTTTGAATGCAGGTCTTATTTTGCTCAATATTTATGAATATAATTTATTTAATTCAGCACATTTTCAAGATTCGGTAAATTCTTTTACTTACACGAGTTTTTTATCCGGTATCCATTTTAAAAACCATCGGTTGGTTAATCGGTTATCGATCTGCTAAAATCCAACCTGTCCACCGGTACCGGTAAAATCAGTCGATCATTACTGCCGTATAAAAATCTGCCAGTATGGATATAAAATTTGAAATGCAAAATCGTAGGCAAACTCGAACCATAAAGCTCCGTTAAACACGGCAGCTTTGTTTCAGGGTTTTTTTTTAGCACATTTTTGTTGCAGATTTGTCTGAAAAACGCTGCTGTGACGTCATCCAACGCGTTTCTGATAGCCAGAAATGCTCCCAGAGGATGTTGGGAAAGAGCGTGACGTGCGTCTGCTCTGTGAACTCTGAGGAACAGGGCGGATATTTCCGTATTGTAGAACTCGTCTGGTTAGTCTGTGCCCTTGTACACGCCATTGATGTGCAACATGAGAAACCTGCTGAGGTAAAACATGCGCTAAATACCGAACGAACATCATTCCAATGCATCTCAGGGTGTGTGTGTGTGTGTGTGTGTGTGTGTGTGTGTGTGTGTGTGCGCACATATGCATAGAGCCTAGCAAAGACAGAAGACTTGTGAACATCATCCTTCTCCTCTTAAGTGCACATTTAAAGGAAAACTTCACCCAAAATCATTTAATATGTTAAACATTAACAATGTGCTAATTTGTTTGCTTTCCTTCCTATTGCTAGTGCAGCTTCAAGTGCATTTAACTGAGGAAAACAAAAGACACGAACAGCCACGCTCACGGTCACAATAACACGACCTTGCAGTCTAGAGACATCGAAGAGGTTTAGTGAGATTAAAGCTTTAACAGCTACTTCAGGGCAAATACAGATACAGTATTCATCAAACCTTTAACAACCACAAAATGGGATGTACACAGCATTCAACTTTCCATGAATGTGACCGCTGACAGCACCCCAGGCCTCCTCATCCATAGCGACTTACAGTGATCTCATTCATAGAACTGAGCAGGTATGGGGTTAAGGGCCTTTCTCAGGGGCCCAGGATTGGCAGCTTAGTGGGGCTGGGATTTGAACTCACAACCTTTAGAGCCAAACTCCAATGCCTTAACCACTTAGCTACCTCCTCCCCACCCCCATCAGTACTGGACTTCACTACTCACCAGAGCTCCACAAGCATACTTCAATATCTAGTGGAACATCTTCCAAAAAACAGATTAACGTGGTTTATTATTATTAACGTTAGTGAACAACAGTTTACATTTTTAACATGATTTTAAAGAAAAAACTAATTTTTGGTTGAATAATATATAAAATTATATTTTTGAATATTTAAAAAAAATAGTTTTGAATAAAATCAAATGAAATGCAACACATAAAATTATATGCATCAAATAAAATCATATAACTGGGAAAACATGCCGAAGGAATTCTGGACATAAAACGCTAAATCGCGAGACCGGAGAAAAAAAAAAACCCCGGAAGTGATTTGCGGTACGGAGCAAACAGCTACAGTGACACTGCGCTAACTCTAGTCTAAGATTTATAATAATTTAAAAAATGCACTCAAAGTGCGAGGCGGAGACTAAACAAACTCGCGGTGCGCCACTTGATACGTTCCTGAGGGAAACTCAAACTTTCTCATGTACAGTGTATGTTTAACAGTCCAGCTGGGGTTCAGATGTCACAGTATAGGACAATACGTTTAATTGTCTCACTTTAACAAATTCAGTCTGGTGTGTCTCCGATACGGCATCTCGATCCTGTCTAGATTTGATGAGTAGGTGAGAACGTTCTCTTTAGGAAGATGATTCCAGGCCACTGCACTGCTCTCGGCGAAGGTATTCGAACGACGTTACAAGTAAAAACAGACCCAAGTGAAAAATGCTGAATTTCATTACATCACTGAGGATCGCATTGATTTATGAGGATTAACGTGCACGTGGTCTTTCCACTTAACCAAAAATAAATCAATCTGAAAGATTTTTTTCTGTGAATTTGTATGTTTTCACTCCAAACACAAAGGCAATCCCAGAGAACCACTGGGTTTATTTTATAAACAAACCGAGTTCCTGTTAAAGACCTATGAGCATTACGAATACATTTAGCAGGAATAAATCAACGAATTTTGCGTTCTCAATCTCAGGTGTGAAGCATACGGTTGTAGCCACGTGTCTGATTTGTTTGCGATGTGTGAACCAGCTGCAGCGCTTCAGGAGAAATGAAACAATCGGTGCATGAGAACTCTTTTAGATGGAGTAGGGCATGTTCATGACCTCTGGGTACGGTGTAAACACCAAACGCCTGACACAATCGGGGCGTGTCTCTCGACAACGGGGGAATGTTTTAATCCTAGAGCCGTAGAGGTCGAACGTACGTGTTTAGTCAGTCGGCAGTTCAGACGTGACTTGTGACTTATGACATTTCATAAATGATAGTATGAGTGTAGGGATCTGAAGGTCATGAGTTCAAATCCCATCTACAAGGAGATACCACTCCTGGGCCCCTGAGCAAGGCCCTTAACCCTATAGCTGACTCAGAAAGACACACTGACCTTGAGTAATTACCATTAGGGTTTCAAAGGAATGAGAAAAAATTCCGGTAAATTTCCTTAAACTTTTAATGGGAGCGTCATGTGGGGAATTTTAAGTTTCCAGGAATTTATGGTTTATAAGCCGACAAATGAATTACGATATAAGTGGCAACGTAAAGCATGCAAATGTTTTATTACATTTTTGATTTAATTGGTAGTATATTTTAATTGCACAATAACTTACACAGAGCACAAGCGAGTTTTAAACATGAAATGTCTGTAATATTTATGTAATTCGTGTGAAAACTCGGCAAGACGGACATTTGGATATTATTTTGTGTGCCTGTAGGGGGCGTGGCATCGGTAGCCTTGCAGTAAGTGTGATGTAACTATAATCGCATTTGACCAAAATTATCCTGCAAAATTGTATTTTTTTTTTTCAACTACAAGTTTCTTGTTAATGGCCAAACTGCAATTTTGTAAATTCCCAGTTTATTTTCATTAATTCCTGTTAATCCCCATGGAAGGTGAAAATTCCTGGAATTTTGAAACCCTAATTAGAGAATACCATAGAGAAGTGTAAAAGAAAGAAAACCCCTCCCACCAAAGCCACGCATAGCTCTGGAGGGTGCCGAGCCTGTGCGTGAGAAATGCAACAACAGAAAATAAATGTAGAGAATGCTGGGAAAAATGAACGACATTACGATTTAATTAAAAGAATAATTACGCCATTCACAAACAATTTGTTTGAAACGTTTCTGCAGCTTCGTGCCTTCGGAATGTGTGATGCATCTGCATTCTTTTGTTTGAAAACAGGGTGCGGTTTAACGTGTGGTACAGAGTCCACAAAAGGTGTGAGCGCTCAGGCAAAACGTTTATTGTTCTTTCCTTAAAAAAAAAAACACGTCCAGGTCACTTCATTTATACAGCAGCGTGTTGTAATGGTCCGTGATCAGAAGATATTTAACAACTAAATCGTCCGGACTCTTTTTATTTTTATTTTTTTTATCATTAAACTTGTGAATAAATGTTTGCGTCAGTCAAATGAAGATAAAAAAAAATTCGGGTTCGCACACTTTTTTTTACGCATTTGCACGTAGCGACGTTTCCGATTTTTTTGCCTGTTTGTCGCACTTTAATGTTTCAGATCATCAAACTAATTTAAATCTTAGTAAAAGAGAACACAAGTGAACACAACGTGCAGTTTTTAAATGAAGGCAATGAGGTTTTTATTATTCAGGGGAAAACAAAATTTAAAACTACATAGCCCTGTGTGAAAAAGTATTTGCCCCCTTGTTAAAAATGTGGTTTATCACACCCGAGTTGAATTTCTCCAGCCACACCCAGGCCTGATAACTTGCCACACCGAAAAAAATAACAAATCTCTTAAATAGGACCTGCCTGACCAAGTAAAGTAGACCAAAAGATCCTCAAAAGCTGGACATGTGAAAGAAAGTATTTGAGATCTATCAATCTGGAAAAGGTTATAAAGCCATTTCTAAAGCTTTGGGCCTACCGAGAACCACAGTGAGAACCATTATTCACGAATGGCAAAAAACATGGAACTGTGGAGAACCTTACCAGGAGTGGCCTTCCGACCAAAATTACCCCAAGAGCACAGTGACGACTTAATTCCTCCACAGCGCTGTAACAGACTCATCACAAGTTATCACAAACGCTTGATTGCAGTTGTTGCTGCTAAGGGCGGCTCAACCAGTTATTAGGTTTAGGGGGCAAACACTTTTTCACACAGGGCCGTGTAGTTTTGAATTTTGTTTTCCCTCAATAATAAATACCTTCATTTAAAAACTGCATGTTGTGTTCACTTGTGTTCTCTTTCACTAATATTTAAATTAGTTTGATGATCTGAAACATCAAAGTGTGACAAACTTAAAAAAGAAGAAAGCAAACACTTTTTCACATCACTGCAAACTAAAGATTCATTTGACTTATGAGTGTGTGTGTGTGTGTGTGTGTGTGTGTGTGTGTGTGTGTGTATATTTATTTTTTCTCCCAAATATTCTTCAATACCAAAAATATAAAAACGCATACATATTTGCAAAAAAGATTTTCTGGAGCGTTCCGGGACAAGCGTGGGAATTTCTATTGTGAACAGCGGTTCAGAACTTCGTAAAGAAAAAAAAAACAAAAAAAACACTAATTTTATCATTTATCAATTCTCATTTTAAAATTGAAAATAATTTATTTATATACACAGTGCAACCTCAGATCAACCTTTTGACTCTCATTTGTGACACAGTAACAAAAATTGTGAATTACTTGTCATAAATGTTATATTTACTACTTTAATTGAATAATACAATAATACATTTTTTTTTCAAACATTTCTATGTAATTTATTAGTACAAACCCTGTTTTGAAATGAACTTTCCGCTCACGTCTTCTGGCCGAACTATAGATTTTTCGCAAGTTACTCTCAGTCCGGTCCCAAATAAAAAGTCGCCAACTATCGAGGTTCCACTGTTTATATATATAATCATTTCTTCTCTTTGACATCACAATCCTGCAGGTTTGGAGCAGGTAATGGCAGCTCATTGCTTAAGACATTGGACTTGGTTGTGAGTTGAAAGAAGCCACTGCAGTGTGCAGTGCACTTGTTTAGATGTTTAAGTAAGAACGCAGTAAATGAATCTGCCAAAGGCCATGAATGAGATCGTGACTCTCTTGGTGGGGAAAATTATACACAACAGTGTTCTAACATTGTTCCATTCGTTTATGCAAATGAGAGTTGAATGCGAGGGAATGTCACCGACCCTGCTGAAGTGGAAAGGCCTGCCTTCCTGCCTCACCTGGGCGTCGCACACAACCGCCCGTTAGCGCTCTTTCCATTACATAGTAAACACAACGATGCTCAAACTAGGGTTTCCTTTGTGAACGAGCCTGATGTGGTTTCTAGATTAGATTCATTATCAGCAGTAATTCAGAGGAAAATACCTGCTCGAGGACGCAGTCGAAGTGGGACGTTACATGACGTACCCAGAAAAGTGGAGAAAGCAACAATAATATACAAATAAATAAATGCGGGAAATGTGTGTTCGGTTTCAGTGCAATGTTAAAATATTATTTATATTGTTTACATCACATTTCTGGGGGGCTTAGCCTTTAATTTTTCATCTGATCAGCAGCTGCATGGTTACTGGAGTCGCGGAAACTTTCCATGGGAATGAACAGGAATTGATGAGAATAAACTGGGAATTTACTAAATAGTTGCAGTGCATTAATCAATCGCATGCACACGGCACATTTACTGCAGGGTTACTGAGGCCACGCCCCCTACATGCACTGTGCGTTCATCCAGAACGTCATCTCTCGAATCCTGCACATGAAATAACGTCGAGAAAAACTTGCCAAGACGGATACAGTATATATCAATTCCCACAAATTTCAAAACAATTCCCATAAAATCCCCTGTAATCCCGTAAATTCCTGGTAAGTGACCCTGAAGTTTAGATGGAAGAAATGTAGTTGGGAAAGAAAAAAAAGAAAGAAAGTTTTTTAGGGACACCCCGTGATACTCACTCTTCATGTCGTAAGTCGCTGATGGTCCTGTCCAGTGAGATCATATCGCTGGCCACCATGTTGAATCCGAACTCCCTGATGCTGGCCTGCACGGCATCTTTATACTCGGCTCCCAGAACAAACGGCTTACTGCCCTCTCCCGGACCCCCGGGGACCCCTTGGGGTTCTGGATCTCTGGGTTCGAAGTTGCCCAGGCTCCCTCTGCGCAGGACCGGGTCTGAGAAGATGTTCGTGTGGGGTTTAAACGTGACGTATTGCTTCTGAATGATGTTCTGCTGATCTTCAGCTCTGAAATTGGGGTTGGGTTTGGGCTTGTCTCCTTCATTTCTCTGCCTGATGGCCTCCAGGTCCACCTCCACTCCTTCCACATGAGGCCAGGGCATTGGGGCTTTGAACTGATCTCCGTTGTTGTCGGGGAGGTTCGGGGCGTCTCTCACTTCCTGAAAATATGATGGCGATGGTGGTGTTATGAGAAAAACTAGAGATCAGACAATCGAGGAAAATCAAAGACTTTCCATCGTATGAAACATTTGATTCTTACATCAACATCTGAACAGTACGATGGAGGTTTTAGTGTCACATAAAAAATAAAAATAATCAAAGTCAAAATGAAATAAAAAATTATAATATAGGCGAAATATCTTGAAAATAAAATCCAAATTATGAGAATAAAGCAAAAAAATCTTAAAAAATTCATTTAAAAACTACGAGAATAAAAGTGAAATATGAGAAAGTAAAAATATCTTACAAACTAATCAATAGACTCCTCGATTAACTCTGGTAATTTAATATAAAATAAAAAAAAAATTAAAAAGCACATTGAGGCAAATAATTTGCTTCATTTATTCCTTTTAACCACACACTGTGTTTCCCCACGGACCATTATTACTGACGCACCACCTGCTAGCCTTTTTTTTTAGCTAGTTAGATTTTTTTATATTTAGTTTCTATCAGTATTTTGATGTAATAAGGGAATGAGTTTCATTTCCACTGACTGCAATTTAATAACAAATTATATTTTTCTTAAAAGGAAACAAACAACTTTTAAAGGGGAATGCTTTATTTTCTCGTGTATATTTAGTGCTGCTCTTTAATAAAGAAAAGGTACTTCTTATCCGGTTACTCAATTGATCGATGGATTAATCTGTAGAAAAGTCGATCACTAAAATAATCGATAGCTGCAGCCCTGTTTTTTTTATTTGTATGCCTCAATATACTGCAATAGAAATCGCTTTATATTTATATAAAATATCAGAAATGTGATCTGCAAATGTGATCTAACTCCAGGTCAGATACCAAATCTGGGACTTCCTGGTCCCACAGGTGAATACAAACATATTTGTTTTACTGTAAATATTCTTTGTTTTCAATATTTCATGTTTGCAATGTGTGTGTGTGTGTGTGTGTGTGTGTGTGCAGGATGTGTACTCATAATAGGAATAAACGTATGCTGAAATATGATTAACCAGGTTATACAACATTCTAAGATATGATTAACTCCTTGCCTACGATAAAGTGCCACGTGTCCTTTCACATTACCGCCTTAAATCTAATGACTGATGAACACACACAGAGAGAGAGAGAGAGAGAGAGAGAGAGAGAGAGAGAGAAAACAGGAACAGGAACAGGATCTAATTCAAGACATTACTGCTGAACTAATCAGGGAAGAAGGTATATTCAGTTAAAGTACAGTATTTTAGTGAATAAGATGATCGATGTCCTGCTCAGTGTCGCCTCACACAGACTGGATCTGAGTAAAAACACTGATCTCTGTGTTGTTTCTCTCGGTGTCCATTTGGTTCCCTGCAGTTTCCTCCAATGTCCCAATAACATGTCAGTACGTGTTCTGATGAGTCCAAACTGCTCAGATATGCATGTGTGTGTGTGTGTGTGTGTGTGTGTGTGTGTGAGTGTGTGTGTGTGTGTGTGTGTGTGAGTGTGTGTAATATACAGGGAACATTCCAGTGTTAACAGTGTTACTGGGGAAAAGACAAGATTCATTCCTGAATTAATGAATGTAAAATAGGCATGGATAGCTGAATGAAAAATGTATAAATAATAGAATAAATTAATGTGAGAATTAATGAATAAAGAATGTGGAAATGAATGACGGCTTTAATGAAAGAGGAAAGTAACGAATGAATGAGGAAATACATATGAAAATTGAATGAATGAATGAATGAATGAATATGAAAAAATGAAGAATGTGCAAATGAATGATAGATTTAATGAATGAGGAAATTATGTAATGAATGAATGAATGAATGAATCTGGGAACAAATGAATAAATAAGTGGGATCAATAAATGTGAGAATGAATGGATGAAAAAAATGAGCCAATCTGGGAAATGACTGAATGAACAAAAGAATAAATGAATGGATAAAAATAGTAGATGGAAGATTGAATGAATCTGGAAATCATTGAATGGATGAAAAAATAAATGAGTGTGAGAAAGAAAGAATGGATAAAAGAATGAATGAATGAGTGAATGAATGGAGCTCTGGTTGATGTGAAGCAGAAGGTTCTCCAGGGGAACATTAGACTGATGCTGTACCACACTGGTTCCTGCACATGGTCTCTAAATTACACGTCAACATTCTCTGTAGTAGTTTTTTTAGTTGTTGTCCAACAGTAACACAGTTCACACTTCCGGGTTCAGGTCCTGTCTGATGCCTACAGGGTTCTGCTTTTAGCTTAGCTTATTTACCCTACACACTGCAGATTTATCTAAACAAACTGTATTAAAAGATATAAAACATTACCTTGCTTTAAATGGCATTTTTATCTTTACATAATACATGTTATTGTTGAAGAGGACGCTGTTATTTGGGTTTCTCTGCTAGCTAAGTGTTGCTATCTCCATGACAACGTCCATGGTTAGCTTGTTTTTAGCATGTTGACGTTTGCTAAGTAGGCGCTCAACAGACCAAAAAAAAAATGGCTGCCGAAAGAAATAAAAAGAGAAATGAAGTAAAGAATGAATCAACACATCGAATTGAGAAAAGAAGAACTTGAAGCACTCACGAGTTTGCCGAAGGGAGTTTCATCCCCGGGTTTGGGAAACAGAGAGGACCAGAGCAGCACCAGCCCTAAAAATGTACCGATGACTAACAAACTCCGGAGGAGAAATCCGACTTTTAGCCTCATTGTGTGAGGTGTAGGGGTGATGGCACAAGAATAACGAGAACTTCTGATCCACCCAGAGCTCCTGATCTACCCAGAACTTCTAATCCACCCAGAGCTAGCTCACTGTCCTGCGCTAGCTCCGGCGACTGAGTGAAGAACCTCCACACGCTCCTGTACTGCACAACCAGAGAACCGAGAGCGAATCGGTTCGTCACAAACGATTCATGAATCATTAGGCGAGGCACAGACAGACCAGACAGACAGACAGACAGACAGACAGATAGATAGATAGATAGATAGATAGATAGATAGATAGATAGATAGATAGATAGATAGATAGATAGATAGATCAGAATTAGAAAGAGTATGTTTGCAATTACAAGGAATTTGTTTTGGGGACAGAAGCTTCCATTTGCACATCTTTAAAAAAAAAGTACAATATAAATAATAATAATAAAAATGATAACAATAAATAAGAATAAATACTTTTTACTAACCTACATTTGTACTTTTCTGTGCAAATAAAGAGCATTATTGCACAGTAACGTAAAACTTCTGATTAGTAAAATGTGGTATTGCACATATTTTTATTTCTTTTGAACAATGGGAAGAACATTTAAGTGTTCATGAGAGATTCCCTGGTGGCAGAAACAAATATCTGTACTTTCTACTTCTTACATTTTTAATCCAGGCTCGTTTCTTTAGTTTTAATCTGTTTGGTGACTGTGCTGTTTTTAGCCCATCAACCTATTTCCTGTCATTCGCAGCTTTTTCAATCTACCACTGGTGTATCATTTCCTGTCTCTCACACACCCCAGACTTAGACAACTTCATGAAGCTCACAATGAGCAGGCAGAAGGCAGTAAGAAGTCCGGGGTTAACGTGGATGAGGCAGAGGGAGTCAGTGATGGAAACATAGCTGAGAACAGACACATTCCTGATCATCATCTTTTCTCTGCTTGTGTTCTATAGGGTGGTTGTTCAGCTTGGATACATTCATTAGAGAAGAAAATTTCTTTTTGTATTAATCAGGGCTGTGAAAAATAACGTGTTAACGCAAATTCATTTAAATGGCACTAATTTTATTAACGCGCAATTAATGCATTTGTTTAACCATTTTTTTATTTACTACAAATCTAAATAAATAAATATAAAGGAGGCAAAATCAAAACCCTTAATGCAACAAACATTTATTCACAACGTCCTTTTTTTTAACTACGGATATAAAAAAATAAACCTAAAGTCTCAAATCAGCACCTCTGGGGTCGACCAACTCGCCAGCGCGTTTGGTGTCGATTTTTTTCTCATAACGCCGAAACAAACTTAAATTACTCTGTCTTTTTTTGATCGTACAGATAAGAGCAATACATCATTCGAATCTATAAAGGATCTATTTTTATTTTTATACACATAATAACAACAAAATGCTGTGCTTTTGTAAAATAAAGAAAACAGATAGGGGGCGCTCTCAGCCGTCTCGGTCATCTCTCTTCACAGACACATAAACAAAACAACCTGAATCACAGTGAATACTCGCCTCGCAGATGTAATAAATGTGTATGGAAAGATTTTAACGTCTACTTTTAAATAAACCATTTTACATCGAGGTACAGTTTCTCATGTACCACCTTATTACCCGTCCGTGTGAAAACATAGCAGAAGTTCCGTTTGGTGTCCTGATGATTTGCGTAATTTACAACAACATAACCCCCCCCCCCCTTTTTTTTTTTACATAAAAGCAAGAATATTTTGTTCTCATGCTCTATTTGGTAATTGGCATAAATTATCCATATTTGTTTATTGCCATGCTGATTAGAGTATCAAAACCTTGAAAAGTATTAATTTAAGGTACATTTAGAGCAGATAAAAATGTGCAATTCAGTTGTGATTTATTTCACAATCATGCGATTAATAACGATTAAATATTTTAATTAATTGACAGCACTAATTAATATATTCATATGACGTAAGGTCCAGTTACGAGCGAGACACTAAAACAGGTAATAATTAGGTACTTTTAACCTAAGTACACGTAAGAACGTAAACTTCTTTACTTTAACTTGAGTAAAAAAGTGTAATCAGTACTTCAACTCGAACCAAAGTCTTTTAAATCATGAGTGTTTGTCCTCCTACTCAAGTGAAGGATGTGTGTTCTTCTGCCACGTCTGAGGAGCACCAATAATCCTTACCGTCCTCTGTAGTCTTCTCATGTCTGATTGTGAAGTCCAAACCAGACAGTTTTCGAGAAGTACATCCTCTGATGGGTCTTTTTAACAATGTCGATATGATTGTTTGTTGTGATTGTCAATGTGATTGTCCACCTTCAGGCCCTGAGAGATAGTGGTGCCAAGGAACCTGAATGACTCCACCACTGCCACGGTGTGCTGTTCATGATGGTGAGTGAGGGGAGAGGTTTCTCCTTAAATCCACAATCATCTTCACTGTTTTGAACATGTTAAGCTCCAGGTTGTTATGACTGAATCTCTTCTCTTTTTCAAAACAATTTGACATATTTTGTCTTTAAAAAATTTTCTCCACTTTCTTACTCCCAATCCAAGTTATTTCAGGCTTCATAATGCGCTATTAAGGAACTCCCAGCAGAACTTCCTGGTTTACACTATTTCTGGATAAAGCTTTCCAGATCAAACTTGGTATCAACTTGGTTCATGAGAATCGACGTGATTGACGTGATTCATAAAAGTTACAGCTGCTTTCCTGCTCATGGCAAATGTTTAAATAAGTATATATATATTTATATATATATATGTGTGTGTGTGTGTGTGTGTGTGTGTGTGTGTGTGTGCAACCCAATCTCACAGCTAAACACACACGGATACTGGTCTGCGTACACGGATATAATTTGATGTTTGCTTGATCTTATAGCTGCAAACGGCTGTTCATCCATAGGTCTTTTGGAAAGTGGAATACAAATAACTACTGTTTACACACACACACACACACACACACACACACACACACACACACACACACNACACACACACACACACACACACACACACACACACACACACACATACACGCACGCACGTCTAAAAAACAAACAAAAAATAACTGTACTGTTTCAAACTGTACTTGAGCAATAAACATCTCTCTCGTCTAATAATTAAACAAATAAACAAACAAATAAAAAAAATATGTTTATATACCGCCAAATTCTCGCTTTTTCTAAGCATTTTTTATCGGTTATGTCGACGAACCCTGATATCTCGAGCACAAGGGGGAAGAAACTTGCAATTTAACGTCGGTTATCTCGGTGCAGCCGCAGAAGAACTCGCGGAAGTGGCGGAAATATCAAGTCTTACAGCTGCTACAGGTGTTGTATTGTATACCGCCGTGAACCAGCATATACCAACAATAACGGACAGTGAGAGTGTGGAAGTTTAAATAGGAGCTGGTGATGATGATAAACGGGCACCATATGTGAGCGATTGAAGCGGATCTTCAGAGAAAGCGGCCGAGAAAGCACCTGACACGCTGAAGGGGGCTGAAGGGGCGCGTGGCAGGTGGATTCCTGACAGATAAACATGTATCGTGTGTATTTTTATAGCATGCCTTCATCAAACAAATCGCGGCAACGCTGTTGTGTAAAAAAACCCTCCAAAAACATGTGTATGCACATTCTCATTTATTAACGCACATCATGTACATAAAGAAATTTTAAGCACGTTAATATACTGCCGCCATTTTGATTTACGTTTATCTTGATCATCGGGTACCTTGATGCTTTTTGGTGACCCCCTAGGACATCCACATAACCGGGTTCCACTGTAACTTTTAATAAATGAATTACTCTCTAAGATTATCCATGAGCGAGCCACTGGTAACAGTTGATGGTATGAGATGGTACGCTTTGTTCTCTTCATCAGTGGTCCCCAACCCCCGGGCCCGCGGACCGCCACCGGTCCGTGGGTCCGTGGGCCGCACAGAAAGAATACATAACTTACATTATTTTTGTTTTATTTATTATCTGATTTATCTGGTTTTATTTTGGAAAATTATCGGATTCTCTCCTCCACATCTGTCTATGACTCACTCTACCAGTTTTTATGGTCGTATAATTTTATTTTGTTGTATTTATTCGCCACACCGTTCCATGAAAATATTGTCTGACATTAAAGCGGTTTGTGGCCCAAAAAAGATCCTTTTGATCTACATTAAAAGAATTAGAAATCTTTTATGCACACAGGCTGCTCAGGTGCTTGTTGTTTCTTGTCATTTCAAGACCGAACTACAGCAACTATCTTCTGACTGGTCTACCTCTAAACGTCCTCTGCAAATGATTCGAAGTGCAACTGCATGACTTCTGCCCTGGTTTTCCTCCACCACCCCA
This sequence comes from Silurus asotus, assembly GCA_024362625.1. NCBI lineage: Eukaryota > Metazoa > Chordata > Actinopteri > Siluriformes > Siluridae > Silurus > Silurus asotus. Next base: position 4,171,084 of record MU551567.1, on the reverse strand, counting down.
CTGCTACGTTTCTTCCAATGGTTTCTGGTAGCTACAGATTCAAAACTGATGTTTGCCTATAAAGACAAAAATGGACCAGCACCCTCTTACCTCAAAGCTCTGATCACTTCTCACACTGCACCATGCTCCCTCAGATCTTCTAGCACTGCTCGACTGGTCTCACCATTTCACAAGGGTAACATGAACTTCCCCTGTCTGAACAGCTGAGTCAGTCAGTCATACAAGGGGTGAAGACATATCTCTTTGTGGAACTCCTAAACTAGAGCTCATTTGTCTCTGTTTGTTTTATGTCTTTGTTTAATGTGTTGATTTATTCATTGACAGAGACTCAAAGCACTTTTGGACATCGAAGAAGAACCCTTGAGAGGAACCAGACTCAAAAAAGGGAACCGGTCCTCATCTGTGTGCCACCGAATGTCCATTCATTACAGTTACATCATTGTTGAGGCTCTATCAACTGTTCACTGATGGAGACTTGAGTGTAAAACAGTTCATGATGATTGCAGTCCTAAACCATTGTAGCATCCTGTTCATATTAATTACTCATGGTTCTTGAGTTAAACCCCCTACAGGAACCTCCTGGATACATCCAGGAACCATATACAGGATCATTTAACTCAAATAAAAGAGCAAGAGAGAAGAAAGAATAAAATATCTTCATATTATTATTGTTACATAATACTTATAGACACTGTACTGAATGATTACACACCATCCAAATTTCCCAGTTCACCAAAACGCTCTCTAACCATAATCAATCCAGATCTGTGGGTATAAAGTAAATAATCAATCCAGATCAGCGGGTATAAACCTTAGGATCGGAACATGGAGCAGGAACCAGTGGGGAATGCCGGTGGTCAGGAATCTGGTAGATCACTGTACATGACATAGTAGATCCACGAGCGAGTGAGGTCTGAATACCTTATAAAGAGGAATGGTAACGAGGGACAGGTGTCGGCGATTAGCGCCGGGAGCGGCTGAGAGAGAGCCGGGGATCGTTTTCTGGATTCAGGATTTGAAAGAATATTTTGTTTAACAAGTCTGTGGTGTGGCTGTTGAGAGCGGTGTTCCTGATAAGCAAACAAAAAGCTCATTAAGCTACGTACTTAAACCAGCTCATTTGGTCAAATTTGACTGCACAGAGCAGCTATAGACGTACATTTAGATATACAAAGAAAATCAAGTGGAAACTAAAACAAAAAAATGCTTAATTCTTTATGTCTAACTGCAGAACTGCGGAGGCAATATATTTTTATTTATTGACTTTTTAATGCGAACAGGGGAACGTGCTAAAATGAGGGGCTAGATACTGTAGCTAGAAGATTAAATAGGCTAGTCAGAATGGAACCTCACCTTCATATGATGTTAGAACAATGGAAAAAGGAGTGTCGTCTTGCTCAATATCAGAGTGTCTGAAAATGGGACTTCAGTAAGAACTACCATGACATTTTGTTTCTGCAGTTCAACAGGATACTGAGAGGATAACGGGGAAGTGGTAGCTCAAGTGTTGCACTTTTGCTCATAAGGTCATGAGTTCAAATCCCAGCACCACCAAGCTGCCACTAATGGGGCCCATTGGCAAGACCCTTAACTCTTAACTGCTCAAATTGTAAAAAATTAGACAATTGTAATGATAAGATCGTCTTCCAAATGCCATCAATGTAAATGTAATGACCCCAAATCACTCAAATATGGGTCAGAACAAAACTCTGGACTTTTCTAAAAATGTCTTCTATGAGTTCTGATCTGAATTCTATTCAATATCTATGGAAAGAGTTGAAACTTGCAGTGAGGAGAAGGTGCCCGTCAATCCTGAGACTTTTTATGAAGAGTGGACCAGACTTCCTGTAAACAGGTGCAGAAGTTTTACTGAGAGCTACAGAAATCTGCAGTTAATTATGGGTGCCATTACTTTTGTTCATGTCTTTTTTTAATTGAAAACCTAAAGCAAAAGATAAGATGACAATTTTATTCGTTTCAAGTTATTTTCAGAAAGAAAATTGTGCGTTCTCCAAATTCACATTTGGTAGACTTAATTTGGGTAATACAGATGTGTGCATGTGTGTGTGTGTGTGTGTGTGTGTGTGTGTGTGTGTGTGTGTGTGAGAGAGAGGTTTTTTTAATTCAATATTTAATACACAAGTGATGAACACAATGCCAACAAATTTTCTCCAAGTCTGTATGCAGCTGTAGTATCAGTGTCCTGCCCTCTAGTGGACTCGTGGTGTCATAAACGTCTCAGTGTGTGTGTGTGTGTGTGTGTGTGTGTGTGTGTGTGTGTGTGTGTGTGTGTGTGTGTGTGTGTGTGTGTGTCCTTCACAGTTCTGGAGTTTAAACCAGGTTCCCTCTAAAACCCTACAGATGGGAAACTGGGGACTCTAAATTCTGAAGGGGTCACATTTATCTGATCGCAAATCAGATTATTCATTACAGTATGATTCATTGGCACTCTGGTAACAAAATAGACCCAAGACTAGTCCACATAACCATTTAGAACAGAAGTACTCGTTCTAAATTAGATTTTAGTTTCACGTGCTTCCTAAATACAAGAAAAGAAATTTCCGAGATCCATTTTTGAACATAAACTGCAAATATGCATGAGCAGTCAGGTGTCATTGAGCTGCTCAGCAGAAGATCAGAGTGCTAAATTGTTTTTTTTTTCAACCTTCCCAAGTTCTCCCACACCACCTCACTGCTACGCTCTCTTCACTGTCTTTCTCTAGCTGCTACATCAGCTTTAAAACTCACCTGCAAAGCAAAAAATAGACCATCACCCCTCTACCTTCCAGCACGTATCTCACCCTATGCTGCACCATGCTCCCTCTGATACTCAACCACTGCCCGACTGGTCCCACCGTCTCTCTGTGTTCAAGAAAGACATGCTTCATTTCACATTTCCATTTGACATGTATGGCATTTAGCACACACCCTAAACCAGAGCTTCCAGGACTTTCTCTAGTATATGTTTATGACCTTCCTCCTCCAATGTTCTTAAATTAGCAAGAAAACTGACTTTTTAGGTGGTTTTTCTTTTTTCTTAGAAGTTTTTGGACTGATAATATTCTTAATCTGTGTCCTAATGAACCAGCATCAGAATTTGACTGATTGAATTAGACTTCAATGCACTTTTCCACTCCACTCAACTCAACTCAACTCAACTCAACTCAACTCAACTCAACTCCACTCCACTCCACTCCACTCCACTCCACTCAACTCAACTCAACTCAACTCAACTCAACTCAACTCAACTCAACTCAACTCAACTCCACTCCACTCCACTCCACTCCTCTCTTCTCTTCTCTTCTCTTCTCTTCTCTTCTCTTCTCTTCTCTTCTCTTCTCTTTTCTTCTCTTCTTTATCGCCCCAAATGGTACACACTACTGTTCACAATACACACTACTGAAGTAAGCTGAATTGTACCTTACAATACTGGGTCTAAAATCATAGCTTCCCAGAGTTTACTGTTTCTTGCACTAGCTGATTAAACACCTGTAGATACTTACATTAGTTTGACTGCGATTTTCTCAAACCATATTCTTGATTTGGTATGCTCAGTTAGCTAGATTTCTGCTAACACACAACTTTAAAGATGCTGGAGAACATGCATCAAAGATCATGGAATAATTGCTTCGTTACTAACCAGTGTCAGTTACTGAACATCTCCCGATCCAACTGTGTGGTGACACTGATGCTGACACAGCATTCTCGACTCGCAGATTCTGAACCAGACGTCCCCGCCTGAGTTACAAACACCTACGTAGATGAATTTAGCAGGAAGACCCCAAAAAATCCTGCTCCATGATGGCAGGTGTGACCTTGGATTTCGTTTTGTTAGAAGTGGCTTGTAAAATGGTGGCTTTGTCCTCAAGAAGATCTTAAATGCGATGTGTGGTGCTTTTGGACAGTTAATGATTAGTTGTGGTTCTGGTTGTTCTGCTCCACCTGAATTCCAGAGAAACTTTTATTCGGTACACTGTGTGATTTCGAGTAGTCCTTTGTGATTGTTGCTTGTCAGACTGTACGAACATGATCCTCGTGTCACGCTGTAGGATCTCAGTTGTCATTATGTCAGACTGTACGACAAGCAGAACGTGACGCACACAAGAAAAAGACTCGTCTGAAGTTTTCCCATCAGCAATTCGTGACAGACCCACGTACTCTCGCTAACGGTAGCTGGCAGCAAACAAAACCAATCTGTAGCGTTCATTTTGTTCATGACAGGCCTTGAAAAAAAAAAAACGTCATACAAACACTCCTTTTCCTTCCATCACTCGATAAGTTTCTCTTCTTGCTGTACCGTCCACCTGGCTCGTTTGGACATTTTCCCAGAGGGTGTTTGAAGTTGTCACGCTAATCGGCGCTCCTATTGGTTCCTGGACGTTGTGGGAGAAATTGCACTTCAGGAAAGTGTCTGAAATTTTCTGACTGCCAGAATTTCATTGGAGGAAAAACATTCATCACAACGGCCATTAATCGGCTGTCGGTGAACAAACCGGCTATCGAAGACTACAGATTTGAGTTTCAGATTATAGGAATCTTTTAGGATTTTCTAAATTTGTCTCAGACGACCCAATTGTGCACCTGGTTTTAATTGGAGGCAAATTTCCAATTTGTTTCAAAGGTGCAGATTTCTTTCTACCGAACACCTTTCAGGTCAGCGCAAAGGGGAAACCTGACACTGACACTGGGCCTCATTCATCATGTTAGATACGAGGTGGTACCAAAAAGTTTCGAGATTGGCTCTGTTTATATTATATTAAATAGTGCTCCCTTTGGCTGTGCGTGCAGCCTTGTGCTGCCACCTGTTGGCGTGTTACAAAATTAGTCTCAAAACTTTATGAGAGCACCTCGCACCGAGAAACGTCTAAATCATCCATTTAAGCATTCGAAAAAGGAATGTGGTATTTATGACTCAGAGAAAGCAACCAAACTACAAATCCATAAATTAAAGACTGGCTTATAAGAGAGAGCAAAAGTATTGGCGCCCTGTGAAAAGGATAACACTTGATTAAGGGCACTATTTCAATTTCAAACTCTGCCCTTTTGTGGAGTTTTGTGGGGAGCTTTTACTTATGACTTACCTTGGGATTTGTGAATAAAGAAAATCTTACAGATTTTTACAGATTTTGGAAATCAGGAAAGTTTGGCTTCAAAACTAGAAAGATATATACATAAAAAAACAGCATTATTCAGAGGAGTGACATCACTTCTGGTGTTTACTGAAATAGTACTTTAGTTACTATAATATTGAGGGTCTCTGAATCCCAGATCATCTTGTCATTTGGACCAGATTCTGATTCAGCAAGAAAATCCGAGGAGAGGATGCTTTTTATGAACGCGTTGCTTATAGCAAATATACATCAAAATATATCATACATTATTTGGTGACTGTGTGTCTCTTTCTCGTTCTCTTTCTCTCTACGAGATATTCAATTGATTTTCAGCCTTCAGGAGAGTTAACCAAGATTCAGAAGATGTTCAAGACCAGGAAAACCCTTGTGTACCTAAAAAAACCACACAAAACACACCGTAATATAAAAGTTAAAGATGTGATGCATCGATTAATAAAAGTGTGCAATGGATACAAGTTGGTATTTGTATCACAAAGCATCGTGCAACGTTAAAAACAGATTTATTAATGTATAATTATTAGCATATGAGCTTTTTAAACCGTTCTATCATGGTGTGGATGGAAAGAGAAATGGTGTAGTGGTGATTCTGAAGGAAGAGTACAGTAAAAGTGTAGTGGAGGTGAAGAGAGTTTCTGATAGGGTGATGATCATGAAGCTGGAAGTTGAAGGGATGATGATAAATGTCATCAGTGCCTATGCTCCACAAGTGGGTTGTGAGATGGAGGAGAAGGAAAAATTCTGGAGTGAGTTAGATGAAGTGGTAGATGGTGAACATAGGAATAAAAGATTGGTGAATAAAACTTTAATGGGCATGTAGGTGAAGGGAACAGAGGTGATGAGGAGGTGATGGGTAGGTATGGTCTTAAGGAGAGGAATGTAGAAGTAGATTTTGCTAAAAGGGTGACGTATAAAAGTGGAGGCAGGTGGAGAGATGCAGTGGAGTTTTTAACCAGATTGTTTAACAGGATTTTGGAAAGTGAGAGGATGCCTGAGGAATGGAGAACGAGTGTGCTGGTACCGATCTTTAAGAATAAGGAGATGTGCAGACCTGCAGTATCTACAGGGGAATTAAGTTGATCAGTCACACCATGACGTTATGGGAAAGAGTAGTGGAAGCCAGGCTGAGAGAAGATGTGACCATCTGTGAGCAACTGTTTGGTTTCATGCCGAGGAAGAGCACCACAGATGCCATATTTGCTTTGAGAATGTTGATGAAAGTCAGTAGGAGTAAGACAGAGTACATGTGTGTGAATGAGAGGGAGGGCAGTGGAGTTGTGCGGTTACAGGGAGAAGAGGTGGAGAAGGTGGAGGAGTTCAGGTACCTGGGGGCCAACAGTGCAAAGTAATGGAGAGTGTGTTAGAGAAGTGAAGAAAAGAGTGCAGGCAGGGTGGAGTGGGTGGAGAAGAGTGACAGCAGGAGTGATTTGTGGTAGAAGAGTATCTGTGAGAGTGAAGGGGAAAGTTTATAGGACTGTGGTGAGACCTGAGATGTTGTATGGATTAGAGACAGTGGCATTGAGTAAAAGACAGGAGGTGGAGCTGGAGGTAGCAGAGCTGAAGATGTTGAGATGTTCGTTGGGAGTGACGACGATGGACAGAATTAGAAATGAGTATATTAGAGGGACAGCGCATGTAGGACGTTTTGGAGACAAGGTGAGGGAGGTGAGATTGAGATGGTGTGGACATGTGTAGAGGAGGGACATGGGGTATATCAGTAGGAGAATGCTGAGGATGGAGACACCAGGAAGGAGGAAAAGAGGAAGACCAAGGAGGATGTTTGTGGATGTGGTGAGGGAAGACATGCAGGTAGTTGGTTTGAAAGAGGCAGATGTAGAGGACAGGGGGGTATGGAGACGAATGATCTGCTGTGGCGCCCCCTAATGGGAAAGAAGAAGAAGATTGGTAGATGCGCTTTACTTTTATTATGTAGAAAGTGATGTGTGTTATCACAACAATACGGAGACTGAGGCATGTACTGAGAGTGGAACAGGCAGAGGTAGAGCTGCATCTTCCTGGAGACAGAACAGGAAAAGAACATCTGGTTTTATTTCATCTTTTTTGTTTGCACCACGTTTGTGAAAGGGCCATGCATTAGATGTCAGTACGCACCTAAGAAAAATGTTTATGATTTGCTGTCTGTCTGAATTAAAGAAATAAAAGCGATCTATCTGTACTATACTGAATTGTAGTGCATCTTATTGTTTCTATGTTTCTATTGCATTGTGCTGAATCTTTAATGTATCGTATTGTTGGCGATGCGTCAAGACGTGAATCGAATCGGCCTCAGAATAAAGTCAGAATGCACATACATCGAACATTTGAATCAGATCCAGACTCTAGAGCAGCTCTCCTGGTTTGCTGTAGACACCTGCTGTGTGTTTAGGAGATGAGTGCATAAATACAGAAGGTGTGTATCACAGCACCAAGCCTGGCCCTAGTTTGAGTGTCGATCTATTAATTGGATCACCTCAGACCTTACACAACACTGCAGTGGTTATTGTGTGATTTTACTGATATTGTGATAAATATTTTGTAGATAAATTGAAAAATATAGGAAATAAACACCTTCCTGTAAAAAATAAATAAATAAATGAGATTAGGGTGTATTGTGCCGCAATGACCAGCAGAGGGAGACACAACTTCACTTACAAAACACAACAGGCAGAAATTAATAATGATAAAAAAAAAATCCAGATTATCCCAGATTCTAAGAGTATCTGTGAGAGTGAAAGGGAAAGTTTATAGGACTGTGGTGAAACCTGAGATGTTTTATGGTTTAGAGACAGTGGCATTGAGTAAAAGACAGGAGGTGGAGCTGGAGATGGTGGAATTGAAGATGATGCGAGTGACGAGGATGGACAGTATTAAAAATTAATTTATTAGGGGGACTCGGAGAGGTGTGATTGAAATGGTTTGGACATGTGAAGAATAGGTAGAAGAATGCTCATGGTGGAGCAACCAGACAGGAGGAAAAGAGGAAGATCAAGGAGAAGGTTTATGGATGTGGTGAGTGAAGACATGCAGGTAGTTGAGTTTGAAAGAGGCAGATGTTATTATAGAGGTTGTTGTGGTATGGAGACGGATGATCGGCTGTGGAAACCTCTAACGGAGAAGCTGAAAGAAGATGATCACAGATCATTTGAATGACATTACAGAGGAATCTCTCCAAACAATGTTGATGTATCAAATATTTTTCATCAGATTTTTTACTAAAGTCCGAATAAAGCATCACAGAATCGGGTATTTCGGCGATCCATGGCTTTACTGTCATAGAGATAAATCTATAAATCTATAATTAATAAATAAATAAATAAAAATAATATTTTAATTCCAGCATTTAATTTGATGTATGCATATGTAAATGTATGCATATTTAATCAGAAGCCACCTCATTTGCATAAATACATGCTGAAACATCAGCAATCAGCTGGCAAGGATTAATCGTGATATCTATGTGTTGTTTATTGTTAAAAAAAAACCTATAGAAAGAAAAAACGAACCATTTCATACAGTTTCTCTGTATAATAACGAGAACATGGAGGTAAGGAGTCTGTATCTACTCACACATTTGTACTGATTTTTTGTACTTTATTTAGAATTGAGATGAAAGGACCTGGGGCAGGAAAGGGGCATGATTCTTAGTGGAAAAAAAAAAAAAAAGGAAAAACATTGAATCCTGTCGTCTGTGGGGCAAATCCGATCCGGGCAAATCCGATTTCATTTCTTACCCTTGGTCGAAGATAAAACAAAGTCTGTTACACATATAATAGCTTATCATGGCCAAACCCCCCCCAAAAAACAAAAAACAAACAAATAAATAGAAATAAATACACAGTCCGAACAAACCTCCTCAGACCCACACAGAGATGCTAAAACGTCACTTCCGGGTTTTTTTTCCCGGTACGGTACAAATCCACCATGCGATATCGATAGGGTGAGGAGGAAACGATATTTAAACAGAGCACTGCTGATCAGTGTGTTAGAAAGAACTGGGGGCCGAGCTGAAAAAGAGAAAGAGAACGAGAACGAGAGAGAAAAACAGGTTCTCCTTGACCTGCTAGCCATCTGAGGGTCCCATGAGTCTTCCAGGTTCGGCCCCATCTTCATGCCCCCCCGCCCACGAGCCGCCCTTTTCCTCTTCTGCTCCTGCACTAGTGGGCATTTTGGGAGGATGAGGGGTGAGGAAGTAGGGGGGAGCCACACTCAGACACTAAGTAAATCTACCCCCCTCGCTAAGGATTCTGGGAGCCAGTCCACTGGCTGGCTGCGTTTTTTTTCCGAGGCGTCCTAGGAAGTGGTGGCGCTGTTGAATTTGTCCAGGATGGTGAGGTTGACTCTCTGGAAGAGCCACTGCTGCGTCGACGATTCGGGATCGCACTTGTTCATGAAAATCCGCTTATCGGTGGGGCTGCAGTCCATGCATCCGCTGCTCACTGGGTGGTAAAGAGACTTATCCTGCAACCACCAGAGTAGACAGAGAAGGGAAATTTATTATTACAAAAAACTTAGATACGCTAAAAAATAAATATTCATGGGGGAAAGAAGAGGCAGAGGAAGGGTTTAATCCGGCTCTTATCTCCTGTTCCCCTTCAGTCAGATTACAGGGATGGAACTGAGCGACCGAAACCTTTTTTTTTTTTTTACACACCCTTAATCATTAATGCTTACTTTATTTTATGGGTAGAGGTTGGGAGCTTGAGGAATCAACCTTGTGAGGAATCCGAGGGAAAGTACATAAGAGTGGGTATGCTAAGGCTACACTAAGGATTCTGTGTGTGTGTGTGTGTGTGTGTGTGTGTGGTACATTTTATATTACATTTTCCATAGATATGATCTACGTTACTGTTTTATTTATTTCAGCAGATTTTAACAAATGTCTTCATTCCTTTAATCCTCCATTCATTCACGTCCTCGATATGCGGAAATGTCAGGATTTTCTCCTTCTAAGAGAAATTCTTTACTCAGGACTTTAAACGCAAAAGAATCCATATCTCTAAACCGTCATAAATGCCATTGGTATTTATTGGTAAACAAACTTGTGGTCTGCACTTATTAGGTTTATGAGTGAATTCAGATCTTAAATGTAAGATAAGATGTTGAAGTTTTTATTGGGAGTGATTAGAAATGAATGTAGGACGTTTTGGAGACAAGGTGAGGGAGATGAGATTGAGATGGTTTGGACATGTGCAGAGGAGGGACATGGGGTATATCAGTAGGAGAATGAAAAGAGGAAGAACAAGGAGGAGGTTTATGGATGTGGTGAGGGAAGACATGCAGGTAGTTGGGTTGAAAGAGGCAGATGTAGAGGACAGAGGGGTATGGAGACGGCTGATCCACTGTGGCGCCCCCTAATGGGAGAAGCCGAAAGAAGAAGAAGAAGAGAAAGATACTAATCACTAACAAATTTCATACATATTTTTAAAACACATTGTAATAAGTTGTCAATGTCTAGATGAATTCACTAAAGTACCACAGGGGCTGCGGGGGTCCGTCCAAAATTTGCCGAATTTCTGAACCCAGAACGGTCTTAGATCGTAACCCCAACGAGTTCTGGGGGAACCACTGTAGATATATACATATATACAGTATACATGTAAGAAAGTGAAAAAAAAAGACTGAAGTAAGAAGAGGAAGAAGAGTAAGATGGGTTATTGCTCTCCTGGTTGATTTATTGCTTGGTTCGCTTCAGGCTCCTCCGCCACCAGACTCCACCTCTGTCCTTTCAAGTGTATATTGCCTTTGTGTGCCACCGTCATTGACCTATCCTGCAATGATGGTAATTTCTCTAGTCAGGCCCTTCATATCATCTTGCTGGGAGGCTGGAGGAACACAACCACGGCATCAGCCTCCATCATTTATGGCAGAGCCGTAACGTGCACTCTGAGCAGAGCACGGCTGTGCCGGAGCTCTTCGTAATAAAGCATCCACCTGCTCCTGCGCTAAACCTGCAGCAATGCCACAAAGAGCTCGGCGTTATTCAGCACACTCCGAGCGAGGACGAGAGCAGATTACACATAAAAATACACGGGAGCATGTAGAAGTAGTTCACTGGGGTAGGTTATTTATCTTTCTACTCCTTAATGCCACCTGCTAACGCACCGGGGGAGGCGTAATCACAGTGCAGCGTTCTTTTATCTCAAATAAACTGGTTCTTTTTTCAGTTGGTAAAATTCACTTGTTTTTCAGAAGAGATTGTCTTTACAGCAAAAAGAAAAAATCGATTCTTAACTAAATCAGAAGTTCTATAAAGTCAATCAATTGTGTGTCTGTTGCTGCATAGCTACTGTAGTTCATACAAATAAACACCAAACCATATTCAATGCACAGCATTTTACTAAATCTGCGATACTCAAGTCAAGTCAAGTCAAGTCAAGTTTATTTCTATAGCGCTTTTCACAACAGACATTGTCTCAAAGCAGCTTCACAGAAATCAACAGTGAAGGTAAATCGTGTGCATTTATCCCTGATGAGCAGCTGTGGAGACTGTGGCAAGGAAAAACTCCCTTAGATGTTATGAGGAAGAAACCTTGAGAGGAACCAGACTCAAAAGGGGAAACCCATCCTCATCTGGGTGACATCAAGAGTCATCATAAATCTTTCAACAATACAAAACACTGGAAAGTGAGAACTAACATGAGTACTGGAGTATAACATTATAAGTAATGTTCTTATTACAGTCTTTATGGTTATAAAACTTTTGTGATCATCACAGATCCAGCATCAGCTTCTCCATGCCAGAGCCTTCAAACTACTAAATACTAAATATGATACTAAAACAGAAGGATCGTTCATGTGCAATTCACCAAGAAAATACAAAAAAGAAATGAAAGTCCATTATCAAAAACACATTTTGGCCACTTCCACACTGATATGGTTACGTATTAATATTCATTTATTTATTAATATTTAATATTTATATTGTTTTAATTAACTCTAGTCCTCTTCTTTCTTTCTCGGTCTTCTCCCGTCTCCTTCTGGTTTTCCGAAAACGACAGCGCATTTTCAGTCGTTGGCGTGAAGTTGCAAAGAGCCGTGAAGTGAATAAACGTCAGACGGAAATGACGAGTGTCGAAGGGTCTTATGTTTTCCTCATACGCATAACAGGAATTTTGGGAAACTTTAGAACATGAAAGTGTGGACGCAGAAAGTTTTTCAGACAAAAACAAAACTTGTTTTTAAAAGTATTAATAATCATGTATACCTAGACTTTGTGTATTATTTTTTGTTTTATATATATATATCCCCAATATATATATATATATATATATTTCCCAAAATCTTTAGGAACCCTGATGTATTAATCTAAACTCTACTGGCCATGCTGTTGAAGGAAAATGACAACAATGAGTCTTAGCTGAAGCGCTAATGATACTGCTACCACATAAAACCTGATCACATGATCCACCATATGGGCAGTACAGTGTTTAATGCAGACTGAAGTGCCTCCCCCACTGCTGATGAGCCCTCGCTGTAACGAAAGTATGAACTCAACAGCCCAGTGCTCAGTGTGAAAAAGCCTAAATTGAGCTAATTCATTCAAGCCAACCATCAAACATGCTAATCAACTGTGTTTGTGTGGTGTCCTGGGAAAAGCCTTCACATCATCACACTTTGTTCTCCCATATGTGAATACGTACTGATTACAAACTTAACTGATTCTACCCACAGACTTATACAGACAAAAATTTGTGGACACCTGACCATAAGATTGGTATGTGTTTTTGGAGCATCCCATTCAACATTTAGTCTCTGTTCACTCTTAGAATAAACTCCACTTTTCTTCTGGGAAGATGTTCCACTAGATTTCGAGTGTGCTTTTGGAGATTTGTGTGATATTTCATTTAAAAACAAGGGTGTTAGTAAAGTCAGGTGCTGGTGTAGATGAATTGAGGAGGTCAGTTCATCAGCGCTATATAATAAGATCTTCCAATGCAACCCATGTAAAGCAGATCTTCATGGAGTTTGCTTTGTCATGATGGAACAGGCTTGGGTCTAATAGTTCTTTTAAGGAAAATTATATTCCACTTTTAACACAATAAGCCAATAAGCGATTAATCAACCATTTTTTTTTATTTATTTATACTGATACAACAAACACACCATGTGAAATAGTACTGACCTTTATTATTAAAAAAATTACTAAATCATAAAATGTGCTAAATGAATTGAATATGAATGTATTAATTGATATGCAGCTCACATGTAAAAACAGCATGTGGTGTCAGTGATTTGCCTCTAGAGGCCGCTATTTCAGTGGACCTTCTCCAACCTCCAGCAACGGACGCATGGCGGAAAAACTATCGGTATTTTTGCTTATAGTTTCAGCAGTCATCTGTGGTTGCAGGTAATGTTGTAAAACATTCCTGGTTCAGATTTTATTAAAGTGGAAGAACAGTTCCACTTAGTTGCTTCTATTTTGCTATAATAAAATTTATAATAATAAAAGAAAATGCAGCTTTTATGACATTGAAGGAGAGCATCAATGGGTAAAAAATAGCTATATATACAAGAGTTATGTGATTTATTTTATTGTAGTCCTACAGATATTTAAACGACATTTTATCTGGATACACGGACATTTTATATAAAAATCTTTCCTAAAAGTTTTCTTGGATGTATGGGAACATTGCATTATAAGTATGTTTTGTGTTTGTGTGTGTGTGTGTGTGTGGTGTGTGTGTGTGTTACCCTGCGGTAGCTCCAGTGCTGGTTGCCCCTCATGCCATGGCAGTCATACAGAGTGGCAGGGCTGCTCTGAGAGATGGCATCGAAACACAACTTCCTGGTGTGCAGGGGGTCCCCGGGCCTGATGTCCTCCCTCCAGCCAAAGGTAAAGATCTAAAGCAAAAGACGGAAAATCATTTTTATTTGTGACGTCATTAAACTGCATGTTACAGTTTTACACACCAAGTGTTTATCAGCATTGCGGTCAGTTGAAATGTATAATGATGCATAGGTTTTAGGGATGTACGTCTTCATCATTTTGCTTAAGTGCCTTCTGATTTCTAAATCATGGCCCTTTCACAAACACGCCTTTGTAGTGCAAAAAAGAAACTTTTACTGTTGTGTGTGCAGGAAGTTACAGCTCTACCTCTGCCATGTTAATCTGTATTGACATTGAAGGAGAGCATCAATGGGTAAAAAATAGCTATATATACAAGAGTTATGTGATTTATTTTATTGTAGTCCTACAGATATTTAAAAGACATTTTATCTGAATACACGGACATTTTATATAAAAATCTTTCCTAAAAGTTTTCTTGGATGTATGGGAACATTGCATTATAAGTATGTTTTGTGTTTGTGTGTGTGTGTGTGTGTGGTGTGTGTGTGTGTTACCCTGCGGTAGCTCCAGTGCTGGTTGCCCCTCATGCCATGGCAGTCATACAGAGTGGCAGGGCTGCTCTGAGAGATGGCATCGAAACACAACTTCCTGGTGTGCAGGGGGTCCCCGGGCCTGATGTCCTCCCTCCAGCCAAAGGTAAAGATCTAAAGCAAAAGACGGAAAATCATTTCTATTTGTGGCGTCATTAAACTGCATGTTACAGTATTACACACCAAGTGTTTATCAGCATTGCGGTCAGTTGAAATGTATAATGATGCATAGGTTTTAGGGATGTACGTCTTCATCATTTTGCTTAAGTGCCTTCTGATTTCTAAATCATGGCCCTTTCACAAACACGCCTTTGTAGTAAAAAATAAACTTTTACTGTTCTGTGTGCAGGAAGTTACAGCTCTACCTCTGCAATGTTAATCTGTATTCTATGTGAATCTTAGGACACGTCTCAACCTCCGTAGCGTTGTGACACGTCATATTCACGTAACAGCAGCGGTGCTGAGAGAACGCGCTCGAGAAACGGTTTAGCGAGAAGAAATCAATCTACATATTAAATATTGGTCACAAATTATTGGTCACTTTCTTAATAATTAAGTTATAGTGCATCTATACAGTGTCCATTGTTAAAAGTGCTATACAAATCCATGAATCTTACCATCTCATAAGGTCCGCATTATTTGAACACAACTTCCCAGTCATGGAAAACTCAACTGGTTGTATCTAATAAATGGCTGACTTTTGTTTCACGTACACAACATACTTGCATATGAGTCTTGGGCTGCCGTCACAGTTTGGTTCTTCTTCACATCGCAGCTGCCATGGCAACACTGCCATGCGCTCGTTATTGCGGTATTAGTTTTGCTCGTGTCTGTTCCTTTAGCTCGAGTCACTCTCCACTTACCATATGGTGCACTATATTTAATTTAATTATGAGCGAGCAAATTATATTATACAACCCACTCCAAATCGGCCGTATGACTGAGGCACACTACCTCCACGCTAAGCACCGTGTCTAAAGGGGACTATATTGTATTTTTATATTAGAAAAAAATGATATTGAACTACAACAAAAGGCAGAATGTACTTATTAGTGTATTATATAATAAAGAAAAGCACATGCATTCAGCATTCTAGTTCACTCTATTTCAAGTTGTTCAAAAGGGTTGAGGGTCAGAGCTGTATAGCAGGCCACTCAAGATCTTCCACTCTATCCTTTCCAATCTGGGAAATAAATTCCATTTCCTGCCTCTTATGTTATTAGTATATACGAGGTGGCATTTTGTAACATGCCAACAGATGGCAGCACAAGGCTGCACACACACAGTCACAGGGAGCACCGATCTTCATAGGTCAGTGTGCCAAAAGACATTGTCATGCATACCATGTCTGCGATTTTATCATGGACAGCAAGTTGAAGCAAAGAGAAAACGTGAGGGTCTTACTGGAGACAATATAATCTCACTTCCGTACCCACCCTACTCGCCAGATTTGGCCCCATAGGACTTGGAACTAGGAACCTTTTCTTCCGAAGATCCAGCTCAAATCGCAGAAGGTGCTTGACACGCTTTAAGAAGAAACTTTTTTATTTTTGGAAACTTTTCTACCACCTCATACATACACTATATGGACAAACGTTTGTAGACACCTAAACATAAGATTAGTATGTACTAGTTTTTGAACATCCCATTCCATATTTAGTCTTTATTTGCTATTATAATATCCTCGGCTCTTCTAAGAAGATGGTTTCACTAGATTTTGGAGGGTGCTTGTGAAGATTTGTGCCAAGGCATTAGTAAAGTCAGGTATTAATGTAGGTGAAGTGAGGAGGCCTGGGGTGCAGTCAGGGTTCTAGTTCATCCCGAACGTGTACAAAGGTTGAGTTCAGAACTCTATAGCAGGAGATCTTCCACTCTAAACTATGTAAACTATATCTGCATGGAGCTGGCTTTGTGCACAGGAGCATTGTCATGTCGGAACAGTTTTGAGGTCTCCTAAAACTTAATTCAAACTATTCCACTGATTGATGGATTGATGGCGGGAGAACAAATGCGCTAAACTAACAAGAAAGAAAGATGGAGACAGACAAAACAAACACCAGTGATACAGACCCAGCTGAAAGCATAATGAGGTAAATGAAAGCAATGTATTGTTTTTGTTTACATAATTGTTGTACTGTTGTGTTGCAACATTGCTAATGTTGGTTAGCACCAGGGTTGGAAATGAACAGGGACTGGGACAAAAATTGTCAATACACAATGAAGCTCTATTACCAGAGCGATTTTAGTTCTCTGTAGATCTGCTGATGGTGCATTAGATTTGAGCATTTCTGTATAACCAATCAAACACTTTTGTTGGGAATGCAGTGTCCAATCAAAGCGTTTTGATTCGTCACTGCGGAAAACGGCAGTTGTTCAATGCGTGTGCATTCTGAATCTGCATTTGCGATTTCTCTCATTATCATAAATTACATTATATGCATAAATGCATAACTCACATTAGACACAAGTCATCAACTGTAGTGTTTTTTATATTTTTTTCATATTAATTTAATTGTTTTCTTTCTCGTTTTGCACTCTGTAATTTTTAAATGCGCTAATTTTTACTTTTACTAAAGTAAATCTTTAGACTGGTAACTTTACTTGCACTTATGTAAAATTTCATTGAAGTAACAGTACAGAACATTTTATTACTCTTTCCACCTCTGTGTAGGGAAACAATCACAAGGTGGTACCCCCTATTTTTGGATTCTTTTCCTAAAGCCTTTTATTTTTTCAGCAAGTTAATTTCACTCATCATTGTGCGTCATTCTATAAATAAATTCTGCATTTACTATCTAGAAATACCCTTAATAATCTTACATATATAATCTATACATATATTTTACAATATACTGACCTATGTTTTTTTTTTTTAGGTAACACTGTGCTGGTGATACACACTCGTACCCTCTACCTTATCCTGCATGTTTATCACTGTCTTCTGCACTTAATTTATCTTCTCATTTATAAAATAGGACTATTCTGACTGTGATCAGGAGCAAATTAGTTTTTGTAGTGGCCTCGCTCCAGAAGATCCGACATCCTACAGTGTTTAGATCCACTCCTAGTCTCACACAGCTCTTCCAGTTAATGAGGGTCTTTACATCACAGCCTCCACAATTATGTGACTGGTGTGCTGTAGATTAGCACATTGTTTCAGCTCTTAATGCTAGCTTTTAAGTGTTCCCTATAAAGATCAGGCATAATGAGCTACTCTGCTGATTCAGCAAAAACAATGTGTAGGAAAAGAGAACTGAGGATTCAGGATTCATAAGAGTTTTCTACCTGGGTGACAGTGTTTGGGTTACAGAACTGAGGATTCAGGATTCAGTGGTGACAGTGTTTGGGTTACAGAACTAAGGATTCAGTGGTAACAGTGTTTGGGTTACAGAACTGAGGATTCAGGATTCAGTGGTAACAGTGTTTGGGTTACAGAACTGAGGATTCAGGATTTAGTGGTAACAGTGTTTGGGTTACAGAACTGGGGATTCAGGATTCAGTGGTAACAGTGTTCGGGTTACAGAACTGAGGATTCAGGATTCAGTGGTAACAGTGTTCGGGTTACAGAACTGAGGATTCAGGATTCAGTGGTGACAGTGTTTGGGTTACAGAGCTGAGGATTCAGGATTCAGTGGTAACAGTGTTCGGGTTACAGAGCTGAGGATTCAGGATTCAGTGGTAACAGGGTTTGGGTTACAGAGCTGAGGATTCAGGATTCAGTGGTAACAGGGTTTGGGTTACAGAACTGAGGATTCAGGATTAAGGGGTAACAGTGTTTGGGTTACAGAGCTGAGGATTCAGGATTCAGTGGTGACAGTGTTTGGGTTACAGAACTGAGGATTCAGGATTTAGTGGAACACAGATAGACGGTCTGTATGAATCAGAAATGCTGTGTTACCTGTTCATGTGCCCAGGTTCTCTCGGCTCCCTCTTTCAGGCAGCTGTCCAGACGGAGCTCTGTTCCTGTTGACCCATGTTTGGTGTCAATACACAGTCCTGATGCTGCGTTGCGGATCTACACACACACACACACACACACACACACACACACACACACACACACACACACACACACACACACACACACAGATATGTATACTTTTTATGTGCATCAAAATAACACATTTCTGTCATTCACCCTATTCACACATTGGTATTCCTCAACGTATTCCCCAACGTATGTTCCTCTGTCTGTCTGCCTGTCTGTCTGTCTGTCTGGGTCTTTTTGTTTGTTTGTGTGTCTGACATACAACCATCCATAGCAGAATTTCGTCTGCATTTTTTTATAATAAGAATATTTCAAGCTAATTCATATCATTTTCTATCTATCTATCTATCTATCTATCTATCTATCTATCTGTCTGTCTGTCTGTCTGTCTGTCTGTCTGTCTGTCTGTCTGTCTGTCTGTCTGTCTGTCATCCATAGAATTGTATTAATGTATAAGTTTTGTGCCTATATGTTTGTTCCTAATGAGCAAGTCAGTAGCAACTGTGACAGGGAAAAACTTGAAATGGCCAGAGGAAGGAACCTTTAGAGGAGCCAGACTTAAAAGGGAACTCATTCTCATCTGGGTTGCAGCGAATGTCCATTCATTACAGTTCTATTATTGTTGAAGTGCACTGTTCAGTAATGCTTAAATGCAGAATCCAAATCTGTGTCTGTCTGTCTAACATACAACTATTCAGACCAGAATATAATCTGTATTATTTGCTATAATTTAGCTAATTTGTCTGTCTGTCTGTCTGTCTGTCTGTCTGTCTGTCTGCCTGTCTTTATTTGGCTGGATACCCAGATACATAGCAAACCAGCTGTCTAGCTACTCTCTATCCATATGTCCATCAGTTCATCACAGACACACTTCTGTATACTTTTTAAATATACTGTATTTGTGTGAAAGAAAGAAGCATGCACTTAGAGGTATTTAAACAAATCCCACAGCAGTGATTTCAAAAGATAAATGTGACAGATGTATTAATAAATAGCAGATCTGTCTGTGTTGCAATTCTATGATAAATATCTCTGAATAGATTTGTGCTATTTTTAACTTCTCTCTCACACATGATTCACCATATGGGCAGTACAGTGTTTAATGCAGACTGAAGTGCCCCCCCCCACTGCTGATGAGCCCTCGCTGTAACGAAAGTATGAACTCAACAGCCCAGTGCTCAGAGTGAAAAAGCCTAAATTGAGCTGATTCATTCAAGCCGATCATCAAACATGCTAATCAACTGTGTTTGTGTGGTGGCCTGGGAAAAGCCTTCACATCATCACACTTTGTACTATATTGTTCTCAGAATGGCCCTGCACTGAGACATCTTTCTCTTTGTATGAATCTCATTCAAAAAGTAGATTTGTAGCATTTAGAAAGTCTCCCATTTGTGAATACGTACTGATTACAAACAAAAATCTGCAAACACCTGACCATAAAACTGGTATGTGTTTTTGGAGCATCCATTTCAACATTGTCTGTCTGTCTGTCTGTCTGTCTGTCTGTCTGTCTGTCTGTATCTATCTATCCATCCATCCACCTATTAATCCACCTATTTATACACCCATCCATTCTTCCATCCATTATTCCATCCATCCATCCATCCATCCACCTATTCATCTATCCATCCATCCATCCATCCATCCATCCACCTATTCATCTATCCATCCATCCATCCATCCATTCATCCATCCATCCATCCATCCATCCATTATTCAATCTATCCAGCCATTATTCCATCCATTATTCCATCCATCCATCCATCCATCCATCCATCCATCCATCCATCCACCCATCCATCCATTATTCCATCCATCCATCCACCCATCCATCCATTATTCCATCTATCCATCCATTATTCCATCCATCCATCCATCCATCCATCCATCCATCCATCCATCCATCCTTAAACCTATTCATCTATCTATACATCCATCGATCTATTATTCAATCTATCGATATATTATTCCATCCATCCATCCATCTATCCATCCATCCATTATTCCATTATTCCATCCATCCATCCATCCATCCATCCATCCATCCATCCATCCATCCATTATTCAATCTATCGATATATTATTCCATCCATCCATCCATCCATCTATCCATCTATCCATCCATCCATTATTCCATTATTCCATTATTCCATCCATCCATCCATCCATCCATTCAGCATCTTCCACTTAATTGTTCTGAAAATGTCTCTGGACTGAGACTTCTTTATTTTCACACACATCTCAGTCTGAAATAAATATAAAGTGCTCAAAAGTCTTCCATTTCACCACATACAACATGAATTAATGAGGTTTCTGTATTTAGATTGTACAGCTGCATTTGTAAAACTGGCCTTTTGCACACCAAGATGTTTAAAAGATGCAATTCAGAGTGAGGAGAGAAAGTAACTTAAAACCATTTTGCTTTTTGAAGGAAGTATAAGCAGAAAATCTTTTAGCCAAAACCCAGATTTAGTTTTCTACCTGGGAGAATTTGTGAGCGATTGTATTGTGCACTGCATGACGGCACTCACGGGGCACATGCTTCTCGTTTCTCGATTTTTGATCACGTTATGTTTTTTGTTCTTAGTTGTTTCTTGATCACTAGACCCATCGCCTGTTTGCTCTTTTTCTGCCTGTTTATCTAAGAAAATGTTCTCCTTTATCAGCACTGACATCCTCCTTCTTGAATAATAGTTCATGACAAACTTCAAATGGGATTTTTCCAGACTGCTGCATTTGTATATAATATAATATGACAAACACATCAAATCATTCAGAAGATATTTGAATACATAAAGAATCGTTATCTCAACAAGACTTGGAGAAAAAAATGCAGAAAGTGCTGAGGTTGTAGATTGTATAAGCTACACAGTGGACATAGTGCGTTGGACATAGTGGTGCCATTTGATGGTTTAGTGCTTAAAGCCCTGGTATTGCCATACTATGTCTTTTGGGCCCCTGTGCAAGGCCCTTAAGCCCATTGTGCTCCAGGGGTGCCAAACCATTAAGGATTTTTTTCCATATAGTTTTGGTGAAATATACAACCCCAATTCATAAATAAAAAAAAAAAACATAAAATGAAAAAAAGAAAAACAGAATACAATAATTTGCCAAGCTCATAAACCCATATTTTATTCGCAATGGAACACAGAAAACATGTATAATAAGTTTAAACTGGGGAACCACCACTGGGGAAACTGGGGAAACACCACTGCATGTCGTACCCTCTATGTATGTGTATGTGACAAATACAATTTGATTAGATTTGATTTGATTAGATTTCAAACGCACCCCCAGTGCATTTGATGGCTACAACACGACTAAAATAAAGTTGGGACGGTTCGACAAAAGTCTGGGTGAAAATATATGTTAAAATTATAAAATTATATAAAATTAAACAGTTGGCAAACATTCTAGGTCGTGGTAAAAATTACATTTTTTTTATATATATATATTTTGGTTTCATTCTGAATACAATATGGATTTTTGAGATTTGCAAATTCTTGCATTCTGTCATATGATTTATTATATAATAAATTGTGTATCAGAAAACTATCTGTAGACACTGAAATCACATTGGTGAGGGATTACATGAACAGCATTTCTCTTTGTGTGAGATTTTTGGGTTACGCAATAGAATTTGTTTGGAGTTCTGAAATACTCTGAAGTTGTATCTCCGCTCTGTATTACTCAGTCTGGCGTTTGAACTAACGAAGGCTCCCTGAAGCTACACATTGTGCGATAAAACTGCTGATGGCTACAGATTACACCTGACAGAAATCAGGAAAGCGTCAACCAACGAGACGCTCGTCAAAAAAAAATCTAAAATGGACCACTTTCAGGAAATCCAGAATATATCAAATAGTAATAGTCTGTATTTCAAGAGTCGCTGAAATCTGGCATTAATTTTTTTCCCTAGTGGTGCTTGAAGGTTTGTGAACCCTTAATAATTTTCTGCATAAATATGACTGAAAAACACCATACAAAAAAATCCACAAACTTTCAAGCACAAGTATATGACCTCAGCCATCAATACACTCCACTCAGGATAGGAGGAAAAAAAAAGACTCGGAGTTATTTAAATAATGACTCACGCTGAATCACACTGCTGTAGCCTCCAGTCATTACCCTGAGGGTCAGTGTGCACTTTCCCCATCATTTCTTTTCCTATTTTCATGCCTTTTTGATTGGCTGTCTCATTTGCCTAATTCTTGTTAAGACATTCTGGTGTGCTGGAGAGAGTAGAAGAAGAGCTCAATAATGAATGAACACTAGAAATGCAACACACACACACACACACACACACACACACACACACACTGGGCAGACAGCCATGAAGGGAGCAGAGCTTAAAGAAAAGTCACTCACACTTCCATCCTGAGAGGTTATATGCACACTGTGGTTGTAATGTTTGCAATTTTATGTCGTTCAAATCAGAATCCTGAATCAATTCAATCAATCTGACTCAAAAGTATGTTTTCCAAAACCCTGGAAATATCTCTTGCAATAAAAAAAAATCTAATAAAAAATCCGATCTTGAATGCACACAAAAAGTTGTTTTTCATTCAAAGGTTTGTTTTTTGTTCATCCTGGAAATGAGAGGAAGTGAAACGCAGTGGTGCATGTACACTATAATTAACTAAAACAAAGTCCTTTTCTAGTTAAAAAAAAAAAAAAAAGGTATACACTATTATTTTTCTTTTCACATTTTTTAAAGATAATGAGGAGAGTGTTGCAACATGACATCCATATTAAGTGTCTAAATCTTTTAGTCTAAATGTGGCACATTGCTTTTTTGCAAGTTCTGGAAGAAATAAAAATAAAAAAAATTCCTTTCCGGATATAAAAAAACGCAAAAAATGTTTTAAATTAGTAGTTTTTCACAAATTTTATTTATTATTTAAAGAGCCCGGGAAAATAAATGAAAAAAAAAAAAAACCACAAAAAGAAAGTATGTTCCTTTTGTATCCATGCAACATGGACTGTGGACAGTGAATGATTGGAAGAAAGTTTCCCTCATCCGTCTCAATACACCCCTGTCCTCTACATCTGTCTCCTTCACTCCAAATACCTGCATTTCTTCACTCACCACATACATAAACCTCCTCCTTGGTCTTCCTCGTTTCCTCCTTCCTGGTGTCTCCATCCTCAGCATTCTCCTACTGATATACCCCATGTCCCTCCTCTGCACACGTCCAAACCATCTCAATCTCACCTCCCTCACCTTGTCTCCAAAACGTCCTACATGCACTGTCCCTCTAATAAACTCATTTCTAATCCTGTCCATCGTCGTCACTCCCAACGAACATCTCAACATCTTCAGCTCTGCTACCTCCAGCTCCACCTCCTGTCTATTACTCAATGCCACTGTCTCTAATCCATACAACATCTCAGGTCTCACCACAGTCCTATAAACTTTCTCTTTCACTCTCACAGATACTCTTCTATCACAAATCACTCCTGCTATCACTCTTCTCCACCCACTCCACCCTGCCTGTACACACATGTACTCTGTCTTACTCTTACTGACTTTCATTCCACTTCTCTCCAGCGTGTCTTCAGGCTCTTCACAAATTGCTCCCTACTCACACCACAAATCACAATATAATCCATAAACATCTCCACGCTTCTACTGGTATGTGGTATGGTGTGGTATGGTTCTCTTCTTCCTTCTAATAGCTGCTCTCACGTCCTCCTTACTAATCCTAGTCACTTCCTGCTTCACCATTTCCAACTCATCCAACCTTCTCTCTTCATCAGCTGCTCCAAGTTGAACTGCACTATGTACAGGAGCACATTTCGTTCTCCCCAAAGAGAAAGACGACCAGTGATATTAAATGACTGCTTTAATAATTAGTCATAGCTGTGTTTTCTGGGAAAATGGGTTTTGATAAACAGGCGATCGCTGTGTAACTGGATATAAATAGTGTTTATAGGCAGATGGCAACAATCCCAATTGGGGTGCAAAGTAAAACTATAGAAAAAAGGCAGAGGTTTGTTGATTGGAAAAAAAGAAGAATGTACAGAAGTCCAAAGAGGCCATTCTTTATAATATTTCTTTCTTTTTTGTTTTCTCGTGACTACGACATCAAAAAATGGTTACGTTTATTATCCATGATGCTGCGACGACGCTGCCTCTGAAAATATGCTCTTATTCTGAATACACAGAAAAATTAATTACCGGTCACAAGGAATTTTCTAGATGCGGCATCATGGATAATATGTGGACGCGCTTGCTGCCACAAATGGTTATTGATGTGTCCATGATGCATGCTGAACAACTGGTTTTATCGAGATCATGAGAAAACAAGAAAGAAAAATATTGAAATGCATTCTGTTAGAATGTAGGCAAGGGGAGTGGTGGCCCGGCGGTTAGGGCACTGGGTTACCGATCGGAAGGTCGGGGGTTCAAGCCCCGGTATCGCCAAGCTGCCACTCTTGGGCCCTTGAGCAAGGCCCTTAACCCTCTTTGCTCCATTGGCGCCGTATCATGGCCGACCCTGCGCTCTGACCCCAGCTTCTAAGCAGAAGATACGCGAAGAACAAATTTCACTGTGCTGTAATGTATATGTGACAAATAAAGGCTATTCTATTCTATTCTAAGTCAATATCAAAAACACGTGGATGAAGGTGGCAAATGATCAAAGGCTTTTGTAAGGAATTGAAAGTGAATGAGGGTCTCAAATAGAAAGAAAGGTGCTTTATACTTGTTACATTTACAGCACAGTGTAATTCATCTCTAATCCAGGTCTAATGAACAACCTGATAAGGAGGTACGATGTAAAGGTTTTATGTAGAAATGGTACTAAATAATGAAACCCTCTGCCTTATGTATTAAAATCAATCTGAATCGATCGAGCGGAAATGTTGAGTTAATAACAAAATGGTGAAAATAGAAAAAAATATATTATTCCTATCCTTTTATTTGCTCCTGAGTTTAGGTAAATAATGTCTGATATAAACGTGGGCAAT
Organism: Silurus asotus; assembly: GCA_024362625.1. Taxonomy (NCBI): domain Eukaryota; kingdom Metazoa; phylum Chordata; class Actinopteri; order Siluriformes; family Siluridae; genus Silurus; species Silurus asotus. The sequence goes on along the minus strand of MU551567.1, from coordinate 4,145,617 downwards.
GTTCAGATTATGCTATGAAGATCAAATTAGATTTTTTTTTGTTGATAAATTCCATAAACATTTCTCAACCAATCTGTAAATCCTGAATAAAGACTAAGCATTCATGTAAGACAAAAGTGATGGCACCCTATAACACAAGGCTACATCATAAATGTAATTTGGTGTAAATTGTGCTAGAAAGGGGCTTCATTTTTTTCTTTAATTTTTTTTTTTCAATTTACCAAACCTTTAATAAATCTTCAATTAAACTTTTTGTCTTTTTCATTGACATTTTTTATATAAAAACCTCTAGCTAGTGAGTATCGTGTTTCTTAGCTACGTTAGTCTCACAGCTTCCGTACACAGCTAAAAATCTAGCAAACATGTCCGAATGAGGACACACGAGCGGATCAAGTGGACGGACGTGAATTCCGTTTTTACCCCAAATTCAATATCGTTTGAAAAACAATAAAAAGACGTTTTAATCTCGTATGCCTATTCATGACAAGCTTCACTCTGAGACCGCGTTGGCTCGCTGTGTCTCTATGACAATGTCTTTTATTAGAGTTTAGATTACCTGGGAATTGCCAGCTCTTTTGCACAAAGCATCTAAATGGAAGCATTAGTGGCTCCGTTTATCCGCCAACACATGCCACTGCTCCCAATTTGTGCTGTCACGTTTAAAAAAAAAAAAAACACGAGCACCTGCAATGGAAACTTGGAAGCGAACAAACCGAGTGAAACAAAAGCAAAGGCCGGGGGTGTGGAGCGCCTCTTTGCCATGCCGCATTAGTCCTAAAAGGGTGTATTTAGAGTTTGAATTTATTTTCCTGTCCATTATCGGGTCCTTTCCGTGCTCTGATCTGCTCTGCTACGTGGCCCCTTCTGATGAGTGACATATTCTGGACGAGTGCGTTGACCTCGCTGTCATACGAACAAAAGCGTCCATTACAGAGGGTCAATTTACTGCGGGATGCAGAGAGTTTGCTATAAGACCCCATTTCGCGAGGTCAGCACGGCTAGTAAACGTGCTCCACGACGGTTCTTTTTTTCAAATTCTAAGCTAGCGCGGTATTTTCACTACTTTCGGCAAATGCCTTTGCGAAGCGAGCCGTTTTGCTAAACCATGAACTGTGTCTACTAATTTAGACATCAGGCACACAAATAAATGCTAACAAAATACCCGAAGTACACGAAGTACCAAAACATCAAACATTTAAAATGATTCCTTGAAATTTCCCCAAATCTAGTGGAACATCTTTCCAAAAGAGTGAAGGTTATTATAACAGAAAAATGGGGACTAAATGTGGAAATGTGGGATGTTTATATTGTGTAACTCAATATATTACAACAATAACAACAATATATTAGATATATTAGTCAAACTGGATAAGGAATTCCCATTTCATTTACATTTCAAATCGTATTCTATAAATAACTGACAAATAAGAAATCTTGAAGGTTGAATATTGAATCGAAGGAGGCATGGTGTGAATTTACAAAGTGAACTCTTCATGTAAAAATGGTACTTTTAAATGAAACCCTGGGGCTTGTGTATTAAAATCATTCTGAACCGAACTGATTGCAGGGGGAATGACATGAAAAATGTCATGAGTTAAAATCTCACCAAAAGTAAACTCACAAAAGGTAAAACCAGTGAGGAAAATGTTTCTATTCTATCCATTTCTCCTGAGTATAGCTAAATAATGTTTGTTGTAAATGTGGGAAATGCTTGGATTATGCTATGAAGATGATATGAGATTCATTTATTTTAAATTCCATGCACAGACAGACATATTTTACTGACTCGACTGTAACCAATCCACAACAAATCTATAAATCGTGATGAATAAGGCCTAAGCATTCACGCAAGACAAAAGTGATGGCGGAACAGGAGGAAGAGTTACTGTGTGTCTTTGGTGGACGATTTGCTTCAGTGGCTGAGCTGCATTATTGGAAGATTTACCGTTCCTCTCTGAGAACTTATGGAGCACAGCTAGAAAAATTGCTTGACGACGATTCTTTTTTTCGAATTCTAAGCTAGAGCGGTATTTTCATTATGGACCTCCATCTAAACAAATGCCTTTTGGGCACCACCAAGCTGCTCCCGATGCGCCCTTGAGAAAGGCCCTTAACCCAGGTATAAGTCGCTCCGGAAAAGGGTGTCTGACAAATGCTGTAAATGTAAATACCTCGCCATTCAAATCACCTTTTTCCCTTTTGTATAATTCAAATCGTATTAACTTTTCTTTCCTAAACATTTTTCTCTGAAATAACGAAGCTCTGACAGTGGAGACTCCTTCCATAAATGTTAAATAAAGGTGTCTTTTAAGGGTGACCCTGAATAATCAAAGATTCAATGCTCCCATAGAAGGTTCCTGATTTAACTACTAATCTCACAGAGGTGTTATGAAACGAGGATCATACCATTCTGATTATATTGGGGATGCCCAATGTTTGATTTTACTACTACCAGTTTTCTCCCTATAAGCAAATATACAGCCGGGTATAATAATGTCGTAAATAAAAATGTGAAAAGAAAGAATCTTTAAATAAATATTTTTAACTTTTTTGCATATATGAACTTTACAGTAATATGTCCATTTGGTAACACTTTTACTTTAACTTCACTACATTTCAAAGTCAAATATTTGACTTTTTACTCGACTACATTTAGCAAAATCAGTCGTTCCTGTTTATTTATGAGGATTAAAAACTTAACTGGTCAAACACGCAGCAATCCACCAATCAGGGTCGAGAGCTCGCTCTGTTTTAAACCTGTTTTGTTTGGCACTTGGTGTATCTACTGATCACCAACATACAGTTCAGCGTCGGTTCAAGAGAACATTAAACGAGGAATAAATGATGAAGACACTTCAGACTCAAATTTGCCACAACACACGTGACCTTATTTACACGTTTTTATGAAGTAGTTAAAATGGTTTTGGGCTCATGCTCATTGTAATAGAAATCAATAGGTTTGAGTCATTAATATCGTTCTATTAATAGATCAGTGTGCTGAGAGTCACATTCGAGTCTTTTCACATAAACTGATTAAAGAGTTGATTAAAGAGTCTTGTGACAAAAATGATAATAGGAACATTATAGTTATAATAAATCACAGTACTTTGGATACTTAAGTACATTTAAAGGCAAAAACATTTGTACTTTTAATGGACTTATATTTAACCTAATGGGTCTTTTGTGCACTTCATCCACCACTGCTTATACTCTTTCACTATCTGTGGATCGTTGTACAGGAAATGTATTAGAATAGGTTGTCAAAGCAGTGTTACAAAAGTCGCCATGGTGAGAAATAATCATTACAAACATTTTTCCATGCAACATCATGACAATGCCTCAGTGGATGAAGGTTAAACCATCTGACAGGAAGATGTGCACTGTTTTTAGTGGTCGGAGTGTTTCTGGTGGAGGATTAACTGGAGATAATCTGTGTGCGAGTGAGACAGGAAGTGGTGCACACGAATCTGACCTGTCTACCCATAGTCCCACTCAGCACGTGAGAGAGCATGAGGAGACGACCTCCTGTCCACTGCAGGAGATACAGAGACATGCTGACACATTGATCCTCTTCCTTTTTTCTCACTCCAAATGCCCAGTCGAGCTGCATTATTGTGTAATGGATCAGGCAGCGTGACAGATGGCCAGTCCGGGCGAGGCGACGTATGAAGCATTACAGTCAAATTACTGTCATTCCGCTGCAGGAAAGAAGATATTTACCATGCATAAATTTCCTTTCAGATCTCCTCCATTCAATCTAGCCTATTTTTTTCCCCTTCCTCCGTCTATTCCCTGCAGTGATCCGGCGAGGGCCAATAAATGGCTAGGAGGAGCCGGAGGTCCTTAATGGCTTTCTGAGCCGGCGCGTCCGTAACCGGCGAAAGGCTAAAAGCCGCAGCAACCGAGTGCCAAGCCTCCAATTAAATCGGATGTGAAATTAATTACAATTAAAAGTTATCATCCGCAATCTTCGCCGCATTTAAGTGCGCAAGAGATTTAAAAAAAAAAACATCCTGACATCCTCGGAAGCAATTGATTGTGACGTGAAGTCTATAGAGCTCGATGTGATTAAAAAGCGCCAATCAGAAACAATTCAAACAAAAAAAAATTTAACCACGAGCATGCATAACGAGTACAACAGCCCGAGAGGAGAAATGAATCAGCCGAGCCACGTGAGCGCCAATCTGCCCCGGCTTTATTCAGGTAACATTAGAGCGGGTAATGAATTAGCCGAATAGCCTGTCAGCCTGGATTAGGAACAGCAGCACAAAAAGGGTCACCCAGCTGCTGTGTATTTACAGACGAGGAATCAGTGATGGAAACAGAGTTGGCATATTTTGGATGTCAGTGAGCATTAAAGAGTGTGTCTCTAAGCTAGCTCTCAGACCACGTGTCTGTACCTCGCTGAAAAATGTATTACAGCTCAGCTTTGCAGTGGAGCTCATAAATCACTGAGCATCTGCTCATATTATGTCTTTCTCAATCTCTCATTCCCAAGGGCACAGAACATGGATTTGTATAGCGCTTTTAACAATGGACACTGTATAGATGCACTATACTTTAATTATTAAGAAAGTGACCAATAATTTGTGACCAATATTTAATATGTAGATTCGTTTCTCGAGCGCGTTCTCTCAGCACCGCTGCTGCTACGTTGAATATGACGTGTCACAACACTTACGGAGGTCGAGACGTGTCCTGAGATTCACATAGAATACAAATTTACATGGCAGAGGTAGAGCTGTAACTTCCTGCAAACAGGAAAAAATCATCTGGTTTGTTTTCATTTTTTTTTCTTGCACAAAAGTCAATGAAGTCTAACAGATTGATGATTTGTGTCTGTCTGAACGGAAGAAATGAAGAAATATTTGTACCATATTGACGTTGCAGATCATCACATTTTTCCACTGCATGGTATTGCGCTGCATCGTAATGGGGGAAGCTTATCGCATCGCATCAGTAACTGCTTTATATGTATCTTTAACGTATTGTATTCTTAGCTAAACTAAACAATGGGGAGAAAGGTCGTTAACAAGTGAGGTGACCAAATGGTGATCTTTCTAGACCTGGAACTCAGCTGGGGAGATCCTATTTGGAGATGGACGGAGATAAAAGTTCCAGAAGGATAACGATCACTGCAGCTATCTAATGATCTGGTGGTTAGACGGAAGCCTCTCCTCAGTGAAATACCAGTGGAAACCCACTTGTAGTTTTCCAACATGCACCTGAAGGTCTCTCTGACTTTTTGGAACAAGGTTTACTGATCTGCTTCAACTAAGATGAATCAGTTTGGCCTTAATTCCAAACATTATATCTGGAGGAAACCAGGCACCACTCATCACCTGCCCAAAACCATCCGAACAGTAAAACATGATGGTGGCAGTATTATTTCGTGGGGTGTTTTTTCTGCAGCAGGGACAATGCAAAGTCAGGATTGAGGAAGAGGTGAATGAACATCTCTGAGGAGACCTGAAAGTGGTGTCCACCGACGCTCCCACATCCAACCTGACCCAGCTCAAGAGGATTTCAAGGAATAAAGAATAAAGAAGGATAAAGAAGAATGGCATAAAATCCTCCAATCCCAGTTGCAAACTTGTTGTGTCATACCCAAAAAGATTTGGGGCTGTAATTACTGCCAAATGTGCTTTAGCTAAGTACTGAGTAAAGGGTCTGAAAACGTATGCACATTATATATTGTTATAAATGTGAATTTTTTTCACAATTAAATTATTTTTTATTTTTTATTCTGTTTACACTTTGTCATTACAGTTTACTGAGTGTAGAATAATGAGAAAAAAATCTACTTGTACGATTGTAGTATCAGGCTGCAACATAACAATAGTGAAAAAAATTATATAAGAATATCAGAATAATTTGTCTCATATTGTTTAAATTGAGTAATGGAATAAATTGGCACAATTTAATTTAATAAAAAATAAAATTAAAACATTTATATTCGTTAGACCCAATTTTGGGTAATACAGGTGTGTATATAAGTGTGTGTGTGTGTGTGTGTGTGTGTGTGTGTGTGTGTGTGTGTGTGTGTGTTACATTTAATGTTTTACTATCTAAAGATATGATCTAATTAACTGTTCTACTTATTTCAGCATATTTCAACAAATGTCTTTATTCCTTCCATCCTTCATTCATTCACTCGCTTGATATGTGGAATTGTCAGCATTTTATCCTTTCAAAAGAAATTCTTGAAGCTGGAGATAAAATGATAAAAATATCCGTAGCGCAAGACATTTTCTGGTCATTTACAGATTCTTTATCGTTTTCATGCATGAGCAAAACAAATATTGTTTGCGGTACGGAGTGAGCAGCCACAGTGACACTGCGCTAACTCTAGTTTCTTTTTTTATACACCTGGTATTGTTGTGCATGGTTTCAATCTTAATAATAATAATATTAATAATAATAATAATGATGCTGAGGCTCAGGTTAAGATATGCATCGAATTAGTGCAGCAAAAATTAATGCATGGCATTTATTATGCAAATGTGAAAAGTCAAAGCTATCAATAAGGATGGAAGTGCATAATGAAATACTTCATCTGAGAGAGAGAGAGAGAGAGAGAGAGAGAGAGAGAGAGAGAGAGAGAGAGAGAGAGAGAAGAGAGAGAGAGAGAGAGAGAGAGAGAGAGAGAGAAAGAGAGAAAGAGTGAATACTGGCTTGTCTAATCACCAGTTTTTAAGTCAGTTATCAAAGTTTTCAAGAACAGCCTACCAGATACACAGAAAACATGCTCTAGTCCACATCAGTATGCATATGATAATAAAGCGAAAGGGGTGGATCGTATCTAAGCTATTTCCTGTTTCCTGACAGGTCTTTAGAATGCTTATTGCTAATGTAAAAAGCAAACAGAAAAACAGATCAATGGCAATCAATGAACTTGTTTGTCCTGACAGCGTAGAGTCGCATGGATCAGCAGTGTGTTACTTCACTGTCACACAGGCATTTTCCTTAGGGGTAATTTGAAATTAAGCACTTGCACCATCAAGCAGATGGCCTGTAAATTTTAGAGTAATGCAAATGGTAATTCCAGCCATGGGGAACTTATTTGGACTACAGGGGAATCCTGGCCGAACATAAATATATGATCGTTAGATTAGATCGGATCAGATCAGATCACTGATACAATTTTTGAGTTTGATGCTACAAGCTTGACACATCTATTTTTGGACAGTTTCTCCTATTCATCTTAGCAGAGCTTCTCAAGCTCCATCAGGTTGGATGGGAAGCGCCAGTGCACAGCCATTTTCAGATCTCTCCAGAGATGTTCAATTTGATTTAAGTCTGGGAAGACAAGTCTTAAGGACATGCACAGAGTCGTCCCATAGCTCCTGCTATCCTGGGTGTGTGCTTGGGGTCTTTGTTCTGTTGCAAGATGAACCATCGACCCAGTCTGAGGTCCAAAGCGCTCTGGCGTATTCATTAAGGATGTCTCTGTACATTGCTATATTCATCTTTCCCTCGATCCTGACTGGTCTCCCAGTTCCTGCTGCTAAAAAACATCCCCGCAACATGATGCTGCCCCCACCATGCTTCACTGTATGGCTGGTATTGGCCAGGTGATGAGCAATGCCTAGTTTCCTCCAGACATGACACTTGGCATTCAGGCCAAAGAGTTCAATCTTTGTTTCTCATGGTCTGAGTGTCCTTCAGGCTGTCATGAGCCTTTGACTGACAAGTGGCTTCTGTCTGGGCCCTCTACCATATAGGCCTGGATTGGTGGAGTGCTGCAGAGATGGTTTTCTTCTGGAAGGTTCTTCTTGCTCCACAGAGATATGCTGGAGCTCTTACAGAGTGACCATCAGGTTCTTGGGCACTTCCCTAACTAAAGCCCCTCTCCCCTGATTGCGTAGTTTCCACTTCCACTCTAGGAGGAGCCCTAGTAGTTCAAACCTTCTTACATTTACGGAGGATGGACGGCACTGTTTATTGAGACCTTCATCGCTTCCGAAATTTTTCTATAATCATCCCCATATCTGTGCCTCGATACAATCGTGTCTCTGAGGTCTACAGACAGTTCCTTAGACTTCACTTTCTTGGTTTGTGCTCTGACATGCACTGATAACTGTGGGACCTCATATACTGTAGATCAGGTGTTTGTCTTTCCAAATCATGTCCAATTAACTGAATTTACCACAGGTGGGCGCTAATTCTCTGAGGTCTACAGACAGTTCCTTAGACTTCACTTTCTTGGTTTGTGCTCTGACATGCACTGATAACTGTGGGACCTCATATACTGTAGATCAGGTGTTTGTCTTTCCAAATCATGTCCAATTAACTGAATTTACCACAGTTGGGCGCTAATCAAGTTGTAGAAACATCTTAAGGATGATCAGTGGAAACAGGATACACCTGAGCTCAGTTTTGAGTCTCATGGCAAAGGCTGTGAATACTTACAGTAATGGCCAAAAATGTCGGCACCCTTGCAATTCTGGCAGAAAATGCAATATTTCTCTTTTAGAACATTGTTCCAATTGCAAATGTTTTGGTACTCACATGCTTATTGTATACACACAAAAAAAAAAAAGAAAAAAAAAAAAAAAAAAAACTCCTTTAGTCAAACATGGTGGAGCTTCCAAGATGTTTTGGGGTTGCTTTGCTGCTTCTAGCACTGGATGCCTTGACTGTGTGAACGGTATCGGGAAATCTGTTGATTACCAAAGAATTTTTGGGCACAATGTAGTGGCCAGTGTCAGAAAGCTGCATCTCCACCAGAGGTCATGGGCCTTCCAGCAGGACAATGATCCAAAACACACTTCAAAATGCACTCAGAAGTGGCTACAAACAAAACGCTGGAGAGTTTTGAAATTGCCAGCAATGAGTCCAGATCTAAATCCCACAAGACCCCTGTGGAGAAATCTCAAAACAGCAGCTGGGAGAAGGCATCCTTCAAATCTCCCAAAGGCTCCCTTCACTGGCTTCCAGTAGCTGCACGTATCAGATTCAAAACACTAAAGCTTGCCTTCAAGGCCAAAAATGGACCAGCACCATCTTACCTCAGTGACCTCATCACATCTCGCACTGCACCACGCTGTCTAAGATCCTCCAGCACTGCTCGACTGGTACCACCTTCTCTCAGAATGAAAGGTAAGCAAAATTCAAGGCTCTTCTCTGTTCTGGCACCGAGGTGGTGGAATGAACTTCCCCTAGATGTCCATACAGCAGAGTCCCTGATTATCTTTAAGCGACGACTGAAGACCTACCTCTTCCTGAAATACCTAAATTAGCACTTTCCAAGTTTGTAGAATTCGAGTTATATTTATATTGAGTTTGTAATTTTGCGTACCAGTGTAGATTTAATCATTGCTAGAGATTTAAAGCACGTTTGTACGTCGCTCTGAATAAGGGCGTCTGCTAAATGCTGCAAATGTAAATGTAAATCTAAATGACTTGCAGCAGTTTGCAAAAGAAGCCTGGTCCATAATTCCAGTAGAGAGAAACTCATTCATTGTTATGGGAACGATTGATTTGAGAATTTTTTTCCAAAGGGTGTAAAAGGGTGCCATTAATTTTGTCCAGTGCATTTTTTTGGGTTCTGTGTGTCCTGTCCTGTTTGCACTGTCTTTTGTCTTGCACTTTTTGAACTTTATGTGGTGAGGACAACTTACTTTAAGTGCTCAGCTCTGTGTTCAGTGATGTAGCTGTGTGATGTTTTATGTAGCACCAGGTTTCTGGAGAAACATTGTTTTTACTTCACTGTGTACTGCGTCAACTATATATGGTTAAAATGACAATAAAAGCTTCTTGACTTTACTTGAACCTTGTAAACGACTGCCAATCACTGAAAGAGTATATGATTGACCCTGCACTCTGTAGAATCCGAATCATCTTTATTGCCAAGTTCCATTAGTTGCATGTGCAAGGAATTTATCGTGGTGTGCTGGTGCTATAAAAATATAAAAAAAAAAACCTATAAAAACTAGGAACGTATAATAAATAAATAAAGATAAAGACATAAGTCCAAGGTGCAGGGTTGCAATATAGCAGTCAGGAACTGAATCCACATCAGTTTCACACAAACCTCAGTAGCGTTATCTTTGTAAATACTCGCAAGGAAGGAACGCCTGATCCTGAAATATACCGTATGTCATTATAAAGTAATTACACCATTCTGATGGCGTTAATGGAACTTATTTCCTTTTTTTTTACACTCATTTAAAGTAATCTTCTAAGGTAAAATTAGCTTACTGCGTTAACAGAGAATTCCTTCAAGCTCTCACCTCTTTGAAGACGCAAAGGCAATTATTAATAATTGAGCTTAATAAGATGATTTAGTATTACTAACACACAACATATTTGCTGGTTGAATAATCTCATGATTATATATTTGCTATTATATTTGAAACGTAGATTATTATGCAGGGTTTTCTATCCATCTATCCACCCACCCATCCATCTATCCATCCCTCCATCCATCCATATATCCATCCATCCATCCATCCATCTATCCATCCATCCATCCATCCATCCATCCATCCATCCATCCATCCATCCATCTATCTATAGATGCAGATGTGTAAGAGGTGTTAAAAATGTGTAAAATGTCTGGTGCCACAGCCCCATTTTACTGTTAGACACTGTGCAGCTGTGCAGCTGGGGATGTTTCCACATAAACGCCTGATCCTCCAGCACTGCTCGACTGGTACCACCTTCTCTCAGAATGAGAGGTTAGTATACTTCAAGGCTCTTCTCTGTTCTGGCACCGAGGTGATGGAATGAACTTCCCCTAGATGTCCATACAGCGTAGTCCCTGACTATCTTCAAGCGACGACTGAAGACCTACCTCTTCCTGAAACACGTAAATGAGCACTTTCCAAGTTTGCTTTGTAGAATTCAAGTTATATTTATATTAAGTTTATAATCTGGCGTACCAGTGTAGAGTTTAAGGTCACAGGTTGCATGAATAGTTCTGCATTGAAGCGCCTATCACTGAACATTACACGTCAACAATGATGGAACTGGACCATTTTGAGGTTTTTTCCTCTCAAGGTTTCTCCCTCATGCCATCTCAGGGAGTTTTTTCTTGCCACAGTCACCACTGGTTTACTGGTTAGGGGCTTATTGGATTGAATTAAAGTGAAATTGTGCAGCTGTTGTGGTCCGTGTGCACATCTGTTACCCACCTCTCCCCAGGCAGCGGGCAACGGCTCTACAGGAGGGTAGTACTTGGGCAGGTCCCACGCCACCGTGTTCATGTACCATTTGAAGTCTTTACACTTGAGGTGCTTGCGCAGCTCCTTCTGAGCGGTCAGGTCTCCCGTGGACAGGTGGCGGTATTCCGGGCGCCGCTGGTAGATGTATTCTGTGTACTCATCCATCCATGTCTCTGCGACTCGCTTTAGATTCTGACAGGGGGGGTGGAGAAAAAAAGATACAGAGAGAGAGAGAGAGAGAAAGAAAGAGAGTGTGAGAGAGAAAAAAAATGCACAAAAAGTGTATTATATTTATGTTCGAACTTCAAACAAGCTACCAATATGCCAATATAATGCAGTGTGGACCAATAAAGCACACTTTAAACTTAATTAAGTCCAAATGAAGAATAGGCAGAGCATAGCAAAAAGACAAAGAGAGAGAGCGAGAGAGAGACAGAGATAGAAAGAGAGAGAAAAAGAGACTATCAACCATCACATTCATTTTCTTTTGTACGTTTATAATAACAGCTTGCCGGTAATTTCATGTCTCCACATTTGTCATTAAATTAATGCTGAACCGAATGAAATTGGAAAAGAAAATGGAAGAAAAGAGACATTAATTCCCAAAGAAATTTAACTCGAACTCATCAACTCAAATATAAACAGTTCTTGATGAGGTTTTTGCCCCAGTAAGCAGACAGAAAATTCTTCTCACCAGAGGTGTAAAAAGTACCAAAAAAATCATACTGGAGTGAAAGTATAGATATCTTACTGGAACTTTACAAGTCACAATATCCAATATGACTTAAGTAAAAGTATTTGAGTATCTGATTTGCACAGTATTACTCACGAGTGCTCAACAGGAAAAAACAGTTAATTTGCGAGGTTTAATTTCTTAAAATACAAATCAAATTGTACACCTCAATGTGTACTTAGATATCAATCTAAAATTTTAATAACAGTAAATTATATTCTATATTGTAGTAATAATGTTTACTACTTTTTGTGTGCATCCTGGCTATACATTTGGAGAGTTTTGTGATTTAATTGGTTTAAACGTTGTATTGATTCTTCTAATTAACATTGTGTTCTAATTGATTCCCTTTCCGAAGGTTGATTTAGTAACCCCATGTGATTTATAACATTCTACCTCATGTTGCCTTTTTGCACTGTTATGGACATTATATATACACATACCTTATTTCAAATAATACGCTTCTGTGCATTATATATATATATATATATTTATGTATATACATTGCAATTTGCACTTCTGGTTAGATTTATTACATTTTTAAGTTGAATCTAATCTAATCTAACATTATCTGATCTGATTTGTTCACTCTTACCAGAGTTACAGTTACCACATTGACGTCGCTTATTTTCTCATTGTGTATTATTTCTTTTACACAACAGCAATTTCTCAACTAAAGTTTTATTCCACAATGACAGACAGACTACAAAAACTTTTATCAATAAAATCAAATTCAAAAAACACTCAATTGCGGAAACAATTTAACCGCTGACTTAAACAAATTGCTGACATTGACACTGGAGACTCCTTCCATAAGAGTTAAATAAACATCTCCTTACAGGTTTTTCACCACACATTTTCTAACAAATATTTATATGTATACTTAATATTTATTTCAATATCAAAAACATTTTTTATCATTGATTACTCTTTAGATTATGTATAACAGAAGTCCCTGTGAATGAATTGTTGCTATAGAAACAATATCGAATTTGAGTGCATAATTAATGCTTTTATAATCAACACCGAGGAGAGAAATCAACATCGCTGCATCTAAAAGTAGTCCAGTCAGATGTATTCAGCTATTAGTTTGATAAATTTATACCTTTATGTAAAAAAAGTAAAAAAAAAAAGACAACTTCTAAAACGTTGTAAAATAATAAATAAAAAAGAGTTGGAGAAAAATGCGTTTAGCTTTGCGTCTCTTGTAAAAGAGGTTGTGGGATAAAGGTAACAGATGAAGAGTAGTTTTGGAGGCTCTCCACCCGAGTCCTCTGAGGTGTTATCTGTTCCAACCAGGCAAGAACGGGAATAAAATGGCGTACGCCCAACCTAATTAGCAAAAGGAAAGCAGGGGTATACCACTAAATCATACTCGAGTATAAAACCAGAAGATGAAGAGTTCAGGGTCCATGTGAAGCTCTGGGATCTCTGATTTATTTAAGTTCCTCAGGATGTACAGGGGTATGTGCGAAGACCTAATGCTGCAGCAGAGGACGTGCTAACAGGGTATGAATATGCTATCAGGGCTAACCTTGTCTTTTAAGGATAGCAAAACATCGATCTGGGGTTTCTTTTTGGGTGTTTATTTCAGATTATTTGCTGCCTGATGAAGAATATTTTGAACTTCTATTTTGTTCTTTTTGACACCAATCAAAACGCATAGAAATTCTAGAAAGACACAATTGAATTGTAGCTCTGACTGATTTCTTTCTATCCCTGACTGTGGATTCATGCAGTCCATCAGTGACAGAAATGTCAGTGAATTACCCAAATGTGACACGGCCTCTAAACTGAGTAATGATTTTTAATAGAATAAGAGCTTTACTTTCAAACATGACATAAACCTGAGCATATCCTCATAATAATAATGTCCTGCTCACCTGCTTTTTCTACTGTTAGTAATAAAATAGCTATATAACAAAATGTATATTTAATTTCCATTTAATTTTCTTTTGCTTTAATATTTACCTTAATTTCGCTGTGAGCGACTGCAACCCAAAAACTTTCCTATAGGATCAAAAAATGTATTCTGTTTCGGATGCTGCCTTTTTCTCAAACCTGTTCCAGCATGACAATGCTCCTGTGCACAAAGTCAGTTTCGTGAAGATACGCATTACATGGGTTGGAGTGCAAGATCTTAAGTGGCCTGCTATGGAGCTCTGACCTCCACCCTACTGAAGATCTTTGGAATTAATTGGAACCAATTGGGCTCCTCAACATCACCTTCATCAATATCTGAAGTCGCACTCCAAATTTTGGTGGAACATCTTCCCAGAAGAGTGGAGGTCATTATAACAGTAAATGGGGACTAAATGTGGAATGGGATGTTCAAAAAGAACATATGAATCTTATGGTCCACAAACCTGCCCATATAGTGTATTACCTTATAGTAAAAGAAAGGAAGGATGTAAAAGAAAAAACTTCACTAAACAACAGGTTTTTGAACCAAAATAAATATAGCAGTTTTCCAATATTGGTGAAAACAAAATTATACTGTCAATCATTCCAGTTATTAACTATAAATAATTTAAGCCTGAGTGTTAAAGCGTTGTGCTTTCTAAAGACATTTAAAATATTTTCCAGAAAACACACTGCATCCAACACCTTCTGGCAGACGCATGAGAGCATTGAAAGCAACAAAAACATCTGGATATGTTTTATTAATAATATATAGAGTTAATAATATGCCATAAACAACCTTCTGCTGTCGTGTTATTGCTGCAATTGTAGTGTTATTGCTCTTGTTCTCGTCTATGTTTAAGTCATTATTTACCCCGTTCCTGCATCATCTCATTTGTGCCTCATCCTTGCGTCGTTTTTTTTTTCCCTCTGCATATACTCAAGCATGGTAAAGAACATGCAGAAAATATATTGTAATATGCAAATACACACAGTCAGTATTGATAGAAACATCAGTCTACTGGCAAGTACTGTATGAATTGCTGCGTTTCTTTACAGGATATTGACTGGTCGAATCGTGTGGAGCGACAGTGGTGGTGCTGAATCATCGTGACACCTCGAACAAACAGACACAGGCGCACTGAGCTCTGGGATCTCTTCTAAATGAAATAGATTTGATTAGCATTCAGTGAGAGCGAGTTTGAAAGGAAGCAGGAGTCCAGTGAAATGGCTAGAACTGAGAGATATAACAATAAATCACATAAATAAGAAGACAGTGGAACTAATACCGAACAAAACCTCAGTGGTGGGACGTCTGGGCCAGAAAGACCTTCTATCAGAATCACTGACTTTGTCCGTGAATATGTTTTGAATTATTCCCAATAGTTTATTTTCCTAATTTTAAAAAGTTTTTCTCTAAGCGCCACCAAGTGTAATTTTAGGTTAAAGTTTCTATCCAATCAGATATTGCCATAAGGCAAGCAGAAACAAACAGCAACAGGTTTTTGTTAGATTCAAATATACGTTGCCTCAAGCTGTTTTAACCAATCGGATTGGTCACTCCAAGGCCCCCTAGTGGAAGTCATAATTTTCATGTCCTTTGATTTCAGGGTCGGAGAGCGCACTGTCAGATCTCGCAAACCGCATCTGTAGCAAACTGCACGAGCTTAAATATATGTGTGGATTTCATATAATTTTTTTTTCCTTACACAGTGAGCGACAGAGGAGAAATTGATTTGGTTGCAGAAACAATTAAAAAAATTGACTTTCAAGGAAAAGCGGACACCGCGAGGAAAAGTCACCGAAACAATTCAAAACAGCGGTTCAGCTTTTTTCATTAAACCGTTTGTCCTTTTTTTATTTCTTGTAGAATTTGCAAAAAAAACACACATTTTGCCCTTATTTCAAACACCCAAGAAAACCGCAATGCACAAAAACAATGCGCGAAAAAAATGCACAGAAACCTGACAGCATTTCAATATCGATTCTTCTGCTGGAGATGATGTATGTCGAGGGGGGATTACAGCTGTGGCTACAGTGTAACTTTTAGAAATGTTTAGTATGTTTCTTGCTTTGGTTATGACATTCCTCTCTGTAATGCAGCGCTCTGTTCTACTGCATTTCTCTATATTATTGATGATTTCTATATCTGTGGCATCATAATGATGATGGTATTAAGAGCTTTGAAGTAGGAGAAGACCCATGACCTTGTCATCGGTACACCGTTTGTCCTTCTTTAGACCCCTTTTAGTAGGCACTAACCACTGCATACTAGAAACACCCCAGAAGACGTGCTGTTTTGGAGATGCTCTGACTGAGTCACCTAGCAATCACAATATGACCTTTTTCACTGAGTCAGTAAGAGGTTTTTGGCTGCCCAATTTTATTGCTTCCAACACATTACCATCATCTCACCTTCTGACAGCTGCCACTAAAAATGCGTTGATCAATGTCATTCCCTTCGCCTGTCATTGGCTGTAATGTGATGATCGGTGAATGTTCTTAAAAATAAAAACGAGGACAAGGTGATTTCAACCTGGAAATAGACAAACTGTAAACACACTTGTTGCATCCTCACCTTACTGCATTCGTTCTCTTATTAATGCTCGTATATTAGGAAAAAGAAGCCACACATATAGCAAATTTTTCATTGTCTTTAAAATGAAAGGCGCTGATTTTCTAAAGAATCCAAATAATGAGTGCTAATTTGGGTGTAAAGCATTAAATTATGCATGGACTTTAATTGCCTGAATGATATAATGAGCAAATTAGAGGTTCGGTTTACGTGTGCTGTTTGTTCATGAAACCCATGACAAGCTCAGACCTCTAAAAGAGCGTTCGCAAACACTATATAGACAAAAGTTTGTGGACACCTGACAACTCGTACTCCATTCAATATTTAGTCTCTAGTGTATTTGCTGTTATTATAGCTTCCACTTTTCTGGGACGATGTTCCAGTACATTTCGGAGTGTGCTTGCAGAGATCGTGGAGACATTCAGCCACGAGGGTGTTAGTAAAGTCAGGTACTGATGTAGGTGAGGTAGAGAGGCCTGGGTTCACATTCATCCAAATAAGGTTGTGGTCAAAGCTCTCTAACAGAAGATCTTCCACTTCAACCCATGTCAAGGATATCTTTGTAGAACTGGATTTGTACACAAAAGCATTGTCATGCTGGAACAGGTTTAGAATAGAAGAATAGAATAAAATAGCCTTTATTCGTCACTTATACATTACAGTACAGTGAAATTTGTTCTTCGCATATCCCAACTTGCTTAAAAGCTTGGGTCAGAGCGCAGGGTCGGCCATAATAGGGCACCCCTGGAGCACAGAGTGTTCAGGGCCTTGCGCAGGGGCCCAAGAGTGGCAGCTTGGCGATACCGGGACTTGAACCTCGACTTTCCAATCAGTAACCCAGCACCTTAACCACTGAGCTACCACACTGTAATTATCAGTAGATGCGCTATTCTTTTATTATTTAAAAAATCATTAATATTTTGTGACCAATATTTGATATGTAGATCCATTTCTCTTCTCTCAACCGTTTCTCAAGCGCTTCTCTCAGCATTGGCGCTGCTGCTACTTGAACATGACGTATCACAATGCTACGGAGACCGAGGCGAATTAAGAGTCACATAGAATACAGATTAACATGGCAGAGGTAGAGCTGCCTCTTCCTGCAGACACAACAGGAAAAGAACGTCTGGTTTCATTCGATCTTTGTGTTTTCCCATTTTTTTCCCATAACGTTTGTCTATCTTTACCAAAGGGTATCAGTAATTCTGGATCTGAATGTAAATGCATTTAAAGAGCATCAAATAAAACATCTGTGTGGCTCAGTCTTAAAGCGTATTTATGTGTGTGTGATGTGCGGTGATGAACTCACTCGGGCCAGGCTCGTTCCTGAGGGCACTTTGTAGGGCACGTACTTCCTGTAGATGTGGCCCACTCTGGAGCAGGGTACGTCATACATACTGCCTCCACACATCCACACCTAAGGGAAACACACACACAAACACACACACACACAGAGTAGTGATATATCTTTCAAGCACTGAAAAGTAGAGAAAGGAAGAGAGATGAGTAATATCTGATATCTCCATGAGCTTTTTTTTTGGGGTCCTACTCTAAAAGCTAGAGAGGAAAGCTTGTTCTGCAATCATCCATAACACTGTTCCACCATGTGTATGTGTCAAAAACAAGTTCCATCCTCTCTACAGGCTCCAATTACACTTCTACTAGCTGACAGCACAGGAAGAGAAGGGGGTAAAAAGCCTTTTCCTCCAGGCTTAATCTCTACTCATCTGCTGCTCTCGCTCATCTGAACTGTACACAGTGATGGAGCAGGAAAGAAGAGGGATTTTCCCCTCGAGCGAGAGAGCTTTTCTGTGTGTTCCAGGATCTCTTTTAAAAAAAAAAAAAAAAGAGAGAAGATTCTGCATCTGCATTGTGGAAGTGTTGTGGGCATTTGACAGGCAAGTCTGAAGGCTCTTCGTTTCATCATCTCCCCTGCTGCGTGAGAGAGAGAATGCTGTGCACTGATATCAAATGCCATGCTTCTTTCTCTCCTTCTCTCCTTCCATCTCCCTTCATCTCTCTCTCTCTCTCTCTCTCTTTTCCGCTGGGACAGTCACTTAGCGGTCAGGCTACACTTCACACGCTCTGAGGTGCAACTGTCCTGGACACTGGCACGACACGAAATCAAAACTCTCTCCCTCGAGAGTAAACAAGAGAACTAAGTCACATTACCGGATCAAATCGTGGCTCGAGATGTGTTGCGATATTATTGGGAGGAATCGTGCAGCATGTTGAAATCCGCCCACGTCCGACAGAAGGACGCCGGTTGGATAAAGACAGCTGACCGATATTTTGGCTGACACTCGGCTTGAGCCGTCCAAGTTGGTCCTCACAGAGCAGTCACGCTAAAGCTGAATAACAGCGATTACACACTTTCTCAGTAAACACCGGATCCGTACATAAAATCTGCAACCCATACTTTTCATGACACTGGTGGTGCTGGAACGGAGAAGCTACAGAAACAATTAAATATATAATGTGGAGTTTATGTAATATGTAAATCAATATACATAGAAAATATTGGTCACAAATGACTGGTTACTTTATTATTTAAAAAAAATAATTATAGAGCATCTACTAATAATTATATAAAAAAGTATTCTTCTAATAATTTGCAAATAATTATATATAAATAAATAATTTTTTAACCGATTCAAAAAATTATGCATCGAATGAATGCTGATGCACCGAATCGGTAAATCTTACCATCCCTAATATAAAGATGCATTTACACAGTGAATACTTTTCTTTGGATATCCCAGCAATGTTAGAAAGCTGGGGTCAAAGTGCAGGGTCAGCCATGATGCAGCACCCCAGGAGCACAGAAGATTAAGGGCGCTACCCAAGGGCCCAATAGTGGTTATATACCCTGACCATATACGGAGTTCCTGCTGCACTCAAAATCAACCACGTTAAGCTTCAATGTTGGGATATGTTGGGGTTTGGCCAAGTGATTTCCTCCAGACATAAATATAGAATTGAGGCCGAACAGTTCAATCTTGGTTTCATCAGACTAGAGAATCTTGTTTCAGAGAGTCTGTAAGTCCTTCAGGTGCCTGCTGGCAAACTCCAAGTGAGAATCCAGATGTAGATTAATGAGAAAAAATTTAAATTTCGACGATTGTAGTATCAGGATGCAACATAAGAAAAAAAAATGATGGGTGACTACTTTCCATATGCAATACATATATATATATATACACACACACTATAATATAATCCTGCCAAAAAAAAAAAGTAATTTATTTCCTGAAATATTTTTTTGCAGTTGCTATGGTTTCCCTGCAACCTGTGTTCCAATCATGAAGTTCAACTGATTGTGCACAGGAGTGGAGTGACTAATGAAAAAGCATCCGCGGCAGGTATCTTATCTCTGATGAAAGTGAAAAATCCCTCACATGCGTGTCTCCTGGCCTCAGACGGACAGGAGATCACAGGGTCACACGGACCAATTAGTTTCAGCGCTGCCTGGAATCACACCTGCACAGTCGCCAGTTTTTTTTTCTACTGTCTGTGTCCTTTTGGCTGTAACATGCAGGAAGGAAATTGACCAAACTCCAGTGTGCAGACTAACCACAGCTTCACAGAGCTGTCAGAAATGAGAAATGTTCGTATCAGGACGGACCTCATCAGGCACAGTATTGCTTTTAGAGACTCTCTGTCTCGCTGTGGGGCAGAAACAGGGGGGAAAAAAAAGGGCAACAGGACCTGAAAAAGCACTCAACATATCCAGGCGACAGGAGAGTGTTGATGAAAGGCTTTTGAATTGTTCCATTTTTTATCTGGTCTACCTGATGGAGTACTGCCCTGCATTTTCTGCCCCTATAATCAATCCTACAGTGTCAAAACTATTCTTGACCCACTTGATGTAGCTCGGGTCAAGTGCTTCCAATGCAGCGTCTCAACATCTGTATGCACACACGCCTGAAGCTCCCTTCAGCACCGTTCGCGGCCTTTTTTCTGTTCGAGCACAACTAGCGCCGCCGAAACAATGCGTCCGTCTACAATTGAATCGCATTTGATAGAATTAAAGATCTGTATAAAAAAATAATCTTTTTCAATTGACATGAAGCAGATTTATAGACATCTAGATCCCTAATTAACAAAACTGACTTCAGCATGAAAAACCTTCTTGAGATGATAAGAAAAAAAAACCTTGACACAGTACATGGGGTTATAAATCATTACAATAGAGAAGAGAAGAGAAGAGAAGAGAAGAGAAGAGAAGAGAAGATACTGAGACGTTCTATATGAGCAGATTGTGTCGAGTCATAGGTATTCCAATTTATCTGTTTCCTCTCTCTCTCTCTCTCTCTCTCTCTCTCTCTCTCACCCATTTCGAAATATCGATCTATCTATCATGTTGTATATATATTTACATATATATGACTAGAACAACAGCTTTCAGGTACAAAATTACCAGAAGAAGCGCATTAGCTTTACTAGCGCACACATTTCAAAACAGCAACCTTCTGCTAAAATCACTGACTACACCCTCAAAGATAATTCTGGACTTCCTCTGATTCTGGAAAATCTGTCACATGTCACAGAGCAGGAATGGAAGTTTTTACTAAAACAATTGAATAAGCAGAGATTTTGGGTGTGACTGATCATTACCCCAAAGTTGACTGCTGTCCTCTGACAGCAGCTGTAAAGGTTTTGTTTGGATTTGTTTATGAAAAACTTGTCATATATTTGATCAATTTATAGTTACATTTGACTGTGGCGAATCTGGGAAACGATTTTCATTTCTTGCATTTAATGTTATATGGATATACATTTACTATATATTCAATGGTGTGGCTGAAGAAAAAGGTACTGATGAAGTAAGGAGGCCTGGGTTGAGAAGCAGTAGATCTTCTACTCCGAACCATGTAAAGCAGATCATCATGCAGTTGGCTTTGTGCACAGGGGCATTGTTCATACCGAAACAGGTTTGGAGGGAAAAAAATAACAATATGGCCGACAAAGTCAGGTGTTGCAGTAAACCTGTTTATAAAGCACGGCTTAAACATAACTCCATGAAGAACAAAGGTACTGTATGGTACAAAGCCCTGACACTGGAGATTCCTTTTTCTATTAACAGTCTTTAAATTTTCTTTGTTAAATAAAAACACAGGGTATGAATTTATTTACTAATTGTTTTAGGGTCTGTCATACAGGTTCTCAATCTAAATGAATCAACAAACTCCTGATCAATCAGAATCCAGAATTCAACAGTGCTTAGACATTGTAATATTTCAGTGGTATCATTTGTGTGTAGGTGAATGTATGAGCTGTGCAGTCATGCATGATGTGTGTGTGTATGTGTGTGTGTGTGTAGATTTGTCCCTCAGACTCTCTCACCTTGAAGGAAATCTCATACTGCTCTCCTCCCCAGATCTCTAGGCCCGTATCATAGCCTCCCAGCTCCCAGAACCACTGACGGTTCACAGCGAACAGACCTCCGGCCATCACTGGAGACCTGCAAACATGAAGAGAAGACCAACTTATTCGCTACTCATTCTCTCTCACTCTTTCTCACCCACATACCTCATAACACATTTATAAGTATAGATTCTGCCAAAGCTGAAGGGCAGTTCATCCAGACAGAGAAATCTTTCCCGAAGGTCATAAAAGGGTTGGAGACACTGTATAGCAAAAGGAAAAGTCAGCACTTTAAAGTTTCTGCAGAGATTTCAATAGCTTCAGAGTGTATAGATGGAGGAAGATTCGTAATATTGAACTCAAATTGTGTTACTGTGTCTTGCAGCATGAGAAACAAACAAACAAAAAACATTTCATTTGCTGTATATTTCAAAATACATTTTAGGATCATTACATTTCTGAAAAAGCTGCAATTTCTTTGATAAAGGATGTATATTCACAACACTAACTTTCTTTCAGCTTTTCATCCGTATTTATGATCTGCATGGCACATGATTTTACACTGGATGCCCTTCCTAACACAACCCTCCCCATTTATCTGGGCTTGGGACCGGCACTAAGAGTGGCTGTGGTTGGTTCCCTGACCGGGGATCAAACCCGGGCCGCAGCGGTGAGAACGCTGCATCCTAACCACTAGACCACCAGGGAAGCTTTATTCACAACACTAACTAATATAAAGAAATTCTGGAGTACCTTCACCCTCGGGAGCCAGTGCGTGAAGTAAACACAGAGTTGTAAAAAAATCCTACTTGACTAAATGTATAGATACCTGCAAACTGCAAAACTTCCACTATTACAAGATCAAATTCCCCAATTCCAATATGATTAATGAAAGTCTTCAGGTATCTGATGTTAACAGTACTCGAGTATTTGACTCATATTGAACGTATCTCAAAGACGTGCAAGTCCTCAACACCGAGACACGTGCTAGAAAAAAACAAAAACAGCTGATTCGTGAGGTTTTATTTCCTAAAATACAAATTGTACACCTGAACACTGCATTCACCATCAACACAACAACCGCTTCAACATGGCTCTCCAATTTATGACAGTATCATGTTACAAAGTAGAAAAATCATAAATGTTCAATGGACAAATCAAAAGAAAGTAAATCATTTTAGATAAAATGAAATTAAATATTCTGACTGTAATTTGATGCACCTCTCAGTCTTAAAATGTTTTTATTTAACTTCAACAAAAGCTGCTTCTCAAAGTTTTTGGAATTTATTCGAGCTCTTTTTGAACTGAAAATGAGGCCAGTGGTGCTAAAAAGTCACTCACAGGCAGCAGATGTGGGACAGGAAGTGTTAAGCCTTAATGACATCTTCTACAGAGGTGCAAATGTAATTGGTAATCCTCATTGCCAATTAAAATATAATGGAGTAAAAAGTACATATATTAAATCATAAATGTAGTTGAGTAGAGAGTAAAATTTTTTTCTATATAAATAAATAATTCTCTAAATTAATTTTGCTTCTATTTTTCGATAGTCAGTCAAATTAGAAAGTAGCCAAAAAAATTACTTAAGTACAGCAACAAAATACATTTACTTTACACCACTGCAACAGCAGACACTAGATCAAATCCAATACTGAACTAAAATATATTTGTCAAATGCTAAAATAGGTAGCTTCTCATTTAACAAATAAACTAAAAACTTTTTCCTCAAAACTTTAAATTGTTGAGAAACAGCATGTTGTTTTAAAATGTAGTGGAGTAAAAAGTAAGATACAGTGGAACCTCGGGTTACGAATTTAATTCGTTCCGGTACTTTATTTGTAACCTGAAAAGTTTGTAGTCCGATACAAATTTCCCCATAATAATGAACAGAAACTTCGGGTAATTCGTTCTGGACAACCCAAAATATGACTTAAATAAAAATAAAGCCAATATTCACTAATATTATTTACTTTTAACATGTTATATTAAAATCATACAACACGAACGCTGAGACAATTGTTGCATTAGAGGGAAAATGAGAGCTGTTTCTTTAAGGCTACTATCAGTTGGTATTGAAGTCCAGAGTGAAATTCATTATGGGTATTGTACTTGGGAAAAGACTGTAACCCTGCTAATCTATCTTCATAAAAACAAGTAAAGTGCTTATGCATCGGCTAATGTCCATCTCATCATTCCACGAGCATCAACTAACGAGTTGTTACGCTGCCGCCGGGAAAAAGTATACGATAAGTAACACGATGCTCTCGCTAGGGACACAGGACGCTAACTGATGTGACGAACTGTGTGGATGGAGCAAAAACAACCAACCTGCCTGCGATTTTTTGGTGAGCGACGTTCGTAACGATATATTGTTCGTAACCAGGGGCAAACATTTTGATGAACTGCGATTCGTAACCTGAATTATACGTATGCCGGGGCGTTCGTAACCCGAGGTTCCACTGTATAGTGCATTCAAATGTAGTGAACAAAAAAGCAAAACTTGTACCTATAATGTACCTAAGTGCAGTCCACCAGTATTGATTTGTTTATCTTATGCAAAATACAGTAGAACCCGTTAAAACCATTAAAATATTGCAAGCAGGAACAAACAAAAACAATAACTGTGTCGAATCTCTTGTTGAGACCAATGAAACATAGTTATATGTTAGTTAGTTATATAAATGTAAAAACTGATCGGCCGCTCAGAAATTGTGCATCATGTAAAAGGATCCTTAAGTGTAAAATATAAAAGAATACGAGAAACTGAAAGACGTAAGAGAAGATATGAGAAAATATATTATATATTGATAAGGTGGTATTAAAAAAAAATGTGCAAATATGTTTAGATGTGCAAACATTAGCAATGATTATGACAATATAAGGTGCAGTGTGCAGATGCAGAATGACCTTTGGGATAGTTTAGATGCGCATCCTCGCATTGAGAAGTCTGATGGCTTGTGGGAGGAAGCTCCCCTTAAGCCTCTAAGATTTGGCCATCAGACAGCATAAGCACTTGCGTGATAGCAGAGAACTAACCAGGGGCAGTTGCGGGGGTAGTGGCAGGGGCAGTTGCATGAGCAAGTTCATTGACAGAAGAGGTGGCGGGGTCAGTGGCTAAAGTTGTGGTGGGGTTAGTTGCAGAGGTAGTGGCAAGGGCAGGTCAGTCACAGGAGTAGTGAAGGGATAATGGCAGAGGCAAGGTCAGGGATAGAGATAGTGTCAAGGGTGAAGGCAGGGGCAGTAACAGGAGTAGTGGCAGAGGCACGACCAGTAACGGTGGAAGGGTACTGGCAGAGACCCATTCAGTAGATGGGTCAATGGCAGGATCATGTCCATCTGTCATATCAATCACTGTGGCTCATCTGACACACCATACCATGGATCAGAAAGCCTGTAGGTCCTCATACAAAATTTAAGACTGTGATGTGTAATTCATATGTGGATTATTATAGCCAACTTACAAGCATAAAAAATCTCAAAAATAAATCGGAAATGCCAAATAAAGGTATTAATAAATGAAGCTCTTTTTCATTGAAGAATTTTGTGTAGGAGCAGGTCATTAATGCAGCTAATATTATAGCTCAGTACACACTTGGTTAATGAAAAGACGTCTGTGAACAGAAGCTGATTTGTACAGAAGTGTGTAATTAAACTACGACTTTCTATGACTTTAGAAATTCTGTAATGTTTGTGAAAGTGATGAATTTCTCTGCTCCTTGTGAATAAATCCTGTAGATGGCTGTATGAACAGGGATACCAGATTCATGGCTATGAACCATGCACTGTTAATATCAAAACCAAAAATGTTTTCTAACCTAAAAAGTGCTGGTGGTTTAAAAATAACTTAATTGCCAAGAGAAATCTCCAAGCACCTGGCAACACTGCCTACACAGCTCTGAGCAGCACACATGCTGTAAAAAAAATATTATAAAAAGAAAAATAATAAAAAGGGGCCGACAATAATCTCCTACATTTTACCAGCAATTGTAATCGATCGTCCATATGTACATCCCCTAATTCACCCTAAGAACAAGGCAATGATGTGCAAATCTTATCAACCCAAATTTTAATGACAATAGAACACAGAATACATATAAACAATAATGCTTAAGCTGAGAAAATGTTTAATTTTAAGGAAAAAATAAGGTCATTTTAAATTTCATGGCTGTAACTACAAAAGAGTTGCGACAGGAGCTAAAAAATGACTGGAAATATAAGTGTTACTAAAAAGAAATTACTAGAGGAACATATACACCAATATAGACCAAGATAGACCAAGATAGACCAAGCGAGTACACATTGCGAGGCTCAGCGACTCTCCAGATTTGCTGGATGCTAAGGCTAGCACAGCCATAAAAGAAGTTAGCTCTGTCTATCATCAAACTGCAGACAGTGCATCCTGATGGAGCCTTCATTGTCACTGGGAATTTTAATAACTGCAATTTAAGATCTCTCCTGCCAAGATTCCAAAAGCACGTGTCCTGTTTCTCTAGAGGACACAAAACCTACAGGAAGCCTACAGTGTCACCAGAGACAATCTGAGGAGAATCTGCAAAGCCAAACATGCATACAAAGAGCAGATTAAGGAGCACTTCAACTCTGCTGACCCCCAATGGTCAAGCAAGCAAGGGTGTCAGGCCATCACTTACCTCAAACCACCCAGTTAAGTTTCGCCCCCGACAAGCTCACCTTCTTCTATGCTCGTTTGGAAAAAGGAAACATAGAGCCCATCCCCAAGGCAGAGCTATTACCGGGTGAGCAGCCCGGTAAGAAGAAGCCATACTTAAACATGACCCAGAATTCCACTGTCTTTTAGTTGATCTTTAACTCGACTGAGTCAAAGTGGAAATCAAAATTTGAAAAAAAAATGTTTTTTGGAAACCATTGGAAGTCCTATGGACTAAAGCGAAGAGGGACCATCCAGCTTATAATTTTTTACATCTGGAAAGGCAGTGCCAATGATGAATATACAGGTTTTAGGTAAACATGGCTGTGTCCTAACTTTTTGAAATGTGCTGCATGCATCAAATTAAATATTACCTTAATAAAAAAAATTAATATTTTAGCTCAGTTTAAACATTTTTTTTTCTGTTTTATTGCAAAATTGTTGGGTTTATAAGATTTGCAAATTCAGTTTTTATTGACATTTGACTTTTTTAGAAATGAAGTTGCATAAAGAAAATAAATATATGCATTACTGTTATGGCTTGTAGACTAATTTTTTGCTGACATTTGTGTTGCAAGTGGCAAATATCAAGCACATATGGCTGGAAAAGTCTGGTGGCCCAATACTATTGTCCATATAGTGTATTTCCAGCTTGAAATAAGTACAAATAGCTTAAAAAAGGTTTACTATATCTTATATTTGATTTATTGTACTCTGGTGACAATCAGACACATTTGTCATGGGAAATTCTGATGCCATGAAACAATGAAACTCTTTTTCACTTTTCAAATGGAACCAATGCTTGTGTTTTTCATGGCCAATATTTAAACCAAAGCATGTGACCAATAAATAATAAGCAATTTCTCATTTTTCCAAATAACATGCACTTGTATTAGTAGATCATGTTACTTGCTAGAAATTATTTCACAATGAATTTCAAGATTGGCTACAAACAAGGTGGCCCGGTGGAGTGCCTTGTGGTTCCATGCAAAGTAAGTAAAGCAGTCTGGACAAAGATAAATCCAGACAAGAGCAAATCAAGGTTAAGTGGGTGAAATTACACTGTGCAGTTCCTCTGCTTTAATGTTTTTCTCACTCTTCAGTCAATCAAAAACATTCCCCCTGTGTGATGTGGATTAAAGGAATCCGACATAAGGAGAAAATTAAAGAGCAACAAACCCACACAGAAAAACTGATAGAAAGAGATAGGGAGAGAATAAACAAAAACGAGTGAAAATGGCCTTTTTTTCACAAAGTCAGCCAAACCGGATGGACAGGACGGCGCCAAAATCAATTTGCTTTCATATAACACCCGCCGCCGCGCTTCCCTCCGATTTAATAAGGCACTGAAATATAGCAGTCGACTCAATTAAGCCTGCTAATGAAGGAGCAAACACTTCTCTGGCGAAACGAGCCGAGCGTCAGCTCTCCCGCCCAACCACCCCCTTTTCCAGCGCTCGTGCCAATAAGACGAGACGCAGAAGCAGAAGCGGATTTGGGGGAGCTTTGTAAAGCGAGAAGTGGAGTTCAGAAGAGGCTCTGTGCCAGTTTCTTCAGCTTTGGAAGCATGTTTGATCAGCTGAGCTTCTGGACAACACGTTTTCTTGTGTGTGAGGAGATTCTGGAGAGAGTGCAGAGGGAGTATGGAGGTGGAAACAGCAAGTAGCATTACGTAAAAAAGATGGATTAATAGTACAAATTTTGGGTGCTCATCCCTAAACGATACTGAAACGAGTAACCAGATTAGCATGAATCAATCGAGGATGTCAGAGAACACATTATTTATCTCAGAGTTTGTTGTCCTGGTTAAAACATTGTCCATATAAAGCATAACTTTGGTTGTGGGTTTGGGCTGCACCTCTTTATTATACCAGTGAGTTGATTTCAGCATCAGTGCATTAGCTAGATTTGCTAGTGTGTGAAGGTGGAGGTGGTGGTGGATGAGTGGTTATGGGCCCTTACACAAGCCCAGTTGTATGAATGAGAGAAATATAATTAGATCTGGATAAAGGTGTCTGCCAATGCCATTAAGATGCTTTGCATGGGCCGGAGTGGAAAATATCCTGCTATAAAGCCTATTAAACACCTTTTTGGGAAAGTGGTAGCTAAAAACAAAATCACAACAATCTGGAAGATGATTCAGTCAAAGCAAAAGCCGTCTGCAAGCTGTGACTGGGGAAAATATCAAGCACAGAAAATGTTCATTGTCCGCCTATGAAAAAAGTAACCTGATGAAGAATCTTAAACGTAAATCTTGTTGTTCTTGATCTTCATCAGCCACTTTCAGCACCAACTAACTACATGTGCATTTAACATTTGGAAGACGCCCTTATACAGAGCAACTTACAACTGATCAGGTGACGGTTAAGGGCCTTTCTCAAGGGCCCAGCAGTAACAACTTAGTGGTGCTGAGATTTCAAAATCATGACCTTCTGATCAGAAGTCCAACATCTCAATCACTGAGCTACCACCAACGTAAATACAATTTATTTAAGTCTAAACTTAAATTTAAACCTAAACTTATACGTTACAATTTGCTGGAAACCTGAGGCGCGATCGTCAGGAATAAGCTGAGTGTAGGCGAGGAAATCTGAACACATGATTAAAGTGGTGCAGCAAAACCACCACTTATAACTTCTCCAAAAAAAAATAAAAAATCCTTGAGGGGAGAAAATCTTAATTACCCGAACTGAAGTACGGTTAATGATGCAATCAGGGAAAGTGGGCGTGGCCATGAACCCCGAGCTGCGTGATTGGAGTCGTGGATCAGCATTTGCTTTGTTTCCAGGGAGATCTGATGAGGCGTTGAGTTCGCTCGAGCCTTCGAGGGAATTCGAGAGCTCTACACTACGTTCTCGTTTGCATCTGCGTTACACCGAGGGCCATCGAGCGCGCACGTGTGTGTGTGTGTGTGTGTGTTATCAGCATCTGTCAATCTGAGAAGAGATGCTTGTTTTGAGGCCCAGCTGTCACGTGTCCGGGTTTGAGGAGAATGTGAGCTAAATAGGGCGGCGTGTGAGAAAGCAGCAGTATTGATTGGTTAATTACAAAGATCTGCAGGGAACGTGTAGCTCGATGGGAGGTGCGTGTACATGCATATGTGTGTATGAGTGTGTGTGTGTGTGTGTGTGTGTGTTTGTGTGTGAGGAGGACAGGCTGCTGAATGAAGCGTTGCAGCCTCTGATTATTGGTGTTCTGCATCAGTGGAGCATGATCTCGGGTCAAAATACCTCAGCATCCTGATGTGAATATGACAAGGTGAACTATTTTTGTTAGAAACTCATAATACATACACAGGCGATAGATCTCTCACTTACTCACTCACTTACACACACACACACACACACACACACGCACACACACACTCTTTTACCGCCTCCGCAAAACTAACTAATTAATTCGGCTTCAAAGCAGAAGTGACCAACATACTCACATCTTTTTGAGTGTGTGTATGTATGTGTGTGTGATTTTGAGTGAGTGTCTCAGAGAGACACTGACCTCTGACTCCATAGCAGTAATTACCGTACAGTAGTGTGTGCACATTTTTAATGGATGTTTGCAACCGAAAGATACCGCCATCATTTATTTCCCCTAAACGATCAATCCAGAGAGCAAGATAATAGCGCTTTCGCACGATATTAATTCAAATTATTTGCAGGGATGACATTTCCGGTGACTTGTGCGATGCTGGCGTTCAGACGAGGCTTGGCATTTAGGCAAACTCCTAGCTTGGCTAATGAAAAGCACTGCTGCGTTCTTCAGTATGGATATGCCATGCTAATATAAAGCAGCGATTCAGCCAGTTAGACAAACACATCAGCCTGTTATTGAAGATCTGGCTCATTCCGGCAGAATTTCCTAAGGAAAGTTCACTGAAAAATACCGATAATGAGCTCAGAAGTGGAGAAAGGTTCGACCGATTTACTCCTGTGTTAAGGCATGAGAGTGAGAGATAGAGATAGTCTGTGTTTAATATATATTCATATACTACATAAGTGAGACAAAATAAGTTTCTTTATTAAATAAAACCTTTAATAATCCATACGAGGATTTTTTTGTTACTATTCCCTTCAATTTTGTACCATATAAATTACTATTTGAAAAAAAATAAATCTGTAATTGTTCATGTAAATATTTCCGAGCAATTCTGAATAATTAACATTTCTCTACTAATCATCTTTTCAGCTTTATATTCCTTCATCTTTAGTTAGTACCCTACCCTAGATTGAAAATCTTGGAAAGTCTAAGGTGCAAAAAATTACACCTTAACAAGGGAAAATATCTTGCATATACTGTCACATATCTCCTATTACAAAATTACTATATATACATAACACAAAAGTGTGAAACAACTGAAAAATCTCATATTGTAGGTTCTTCAAAGTCGCCACCTTTTGCTTTGATTACTGCTTTGCACACTCTTGGCATTCTCTTGATGAGCTTCAAGAGGTAGTCACCTGCAATGGTCTTCCAACAGTCTTGAAGGAGTTCCCCGAGAGATGCTTGGCACTTGTTGGCCCTTTTGCCTTCACTCTGCGGTCCAGCTCACCCCTAAACCATCTCGATTGGGTTCAGGTCCGGTGACTGTGGAGGTCAGGTCATCTGGTGCAGCACCCCATCACTCTCCTTCTTGGTCAAATAGCCCTTGATGCCTTCAGTGTGACTCTACAATTTTCATAGTCATGAAAATAAAGTGAACTCTTTGAATGAGAAGGTGTTTCCAAACTTTTGGTCTGTACTGTACATATGTAATACATGATTATTTAAACCAATTTTAAGCTATTTCCCATACCATTGTGATAAATAAAATTGAAATTGATTCTACATAGTAGTGTGGTTGTTTATTACACAGGGTTATGTAATTAGTTGGTAAACACTAAAGTGCATTCTGAAATGTAGGAGGATGCAGTCCACTTGATTCGTGATCAGATCATGCAATACTGGTTACAGATGAAGGTATTGTATGCAAGTGCAGGGAATACAATCTGTTTGTGAGAAAGGAAGATGTATGATTGATTGTCAATATCTTGGATTTTACACACAAAAATAAAAGTCAGAATTATGGTAAGGGATTGCAATAACTATTGCAAGATAATTGCACTGCACTATTATGAGGTAATGCTACATTAATGAGAATGAATCCTACACTACTGTGAGGAAACATTACACTATTTTGAGGTAATTCTACATTAATGACAATTAACACTACACTACTATAAGGTAACACAAGACTATCAAGTGGTAACATTACACTATTTTAAGGTAACATTACATTATCTTGAGGTAATATTACTTTTATGAAGTAACACTACACTATTATAAGGTAACACTGCACTGAGAATCGACACTATTGAGAATGAACACTACGCAATTGTGAGGAAACACTGCACTATTGTGGGGTAGCACTGCACTATTGCAGGGCAGCACTACACTGTTATTAGGAAGCACTGCACTATTGATTATTGACACTATTGTGAATTAAAACTACATAATTGTGACATCAAACACTAAACTATTAGGAACTAACACTACACTATGTAGAATTGTGTAGTAAGGCAACCCTACACTGTTATATGGAAGCACTGCACTATTGAGAATTGACACCATTGAGAATGAACACTACACTATTGTGAGGTAACACTACACTATTGTAAAGTAACACTACACTACAGTGAGGTAGCACTGCAGTTTTTGTGAGGTAACACAACACTATTGTGAATGAACACTACACAATTGTGAGGAAACACTACACTATTGTGAGATAACACCAGACTATTTTGAGGTAACAATACACTATCTTGAGCTAACACTACATAATTGTGTGACAACACTACACTATTGAGAATTAACTGTGCACAATTGTGACACCAAACACTAAACTATTAATAGCTAACACTAGTCTACAGAGAATTAACACTACACTATTGTGAGGTAACACTACAAAATTGTGTGACAACACTACATCATTGCATGGCAACACTACACTAATGCGAATTAACACTACACTACTAAGAAACACTAAGCCTTTGAGAGGTAAGACCACTACTAACAGACAACTCTACACAATTGTTAGGTAACACTATACTATTAAGAATTAACACTACACTGCTGAGAATTACACTACACTATTGTGAAGTAACACTACACTATTGTAAGGTAACATGACACTAGTGTAAGGTGACATTACACTATAGTGAGGTAACACTGCAGTTTTGAGAATTAACAAAACATTATTGTGAGCTAACACTACACAATTGTGTGGCAACACTACCCTAATTTGAATTGACACTAAACTATTTTGAGGTAACACTAAACTATTAAGAGCTAACACTGCACTACTAAGAATTATTACTACACTATTTTAAGAGTTACCACTGCACAATTGTGAGGAAACACAACTATATTGATATTTAACACTGCACAATTGTGAAATAAGTCTACATTTTCTGATACTAAACACTAAACTATTGTGAGCTAACACTACCGTATTGAGAATTAACACTACACTTTTGTGAAATAACACTAAACTATTTTGAGGTAACACTAAACTATTAAGAGCTAACACTGCATTACTGAAAATTAATATTTCATCATTGTGAGGTACACCAAACTATTGTAACACTACATTAGTGTAAGGTAACACTACACTATAGTGAGGTGACAACACTATTGAGAATTAACAATACACTATTGTAAGGCAACATTACACTAATGTGAGTTAAAACTACACTATTGTAAGGTAACACTTCAGTATTGTAAGGTAACACTATACTACTGTAAGTTAACAATACAATATTGTGAGTTAACACTACACTACTGTATGGTAACACTGCAGTATTGTGAGGTAACACTATACTACTGTAAGTTAACAATACAATATTGTGAGGCAACATTACAATATTGTGAGGCAACATTACAATATTGTGGGTTAACACTACACTATTGTAAGGTAACACTGCAGTATTGTGAGGTAACACTATACAACTGTAAGTTAACAATACAATATTGTGAGTTAACACTACACTATTGTAAGGTAACACTGCAGTATTGTGAGGTAACACTATACAACTGTAAGTTAACAATACAATATTGTGAGTTAACACTACACTATTGTAAGGTAACACTGCAGTATTGTGAGGTAACACAATACAACTGTAAGTTAACAATACAATATTGTGGGTTAACACTACACTATTGTAAGGTAACACTGCAGTATTGTGAGGTAACACCATACTGATGTAAGTTACCAATACAATATTGTGGGGCAACATTACACTATTGTGAATTAAACTACACTATTGTAAGGTAACACTGCAGTATTGTGAGGTAACACTATACTACTGTAAGTTAACGATACAATATTGTGGGTTAACACTACACTATTGTAAGGTAACACTGCAGTAATGTGAGGTAACACTATACAACTGTAAGTTAACAATACAATATTGTGGGTTAACACTACACTATTGTAAGGTAACACTGCAGTATTGTGAGGTAACACTATACAACTGTAATTAACAATACAATATTGTGAGGCAACATTACAATATTGTGAGGCAACATTACACTATAGTGAGTTTACACTACACTATTGTAAGGTAACTACACCATTGTGAGGTAGCAATGCAATATTGTGAGGTAGCACTAAATTATATCAAATAAAACAATAAATGTTTTTAAGAAAATGCACTGCCAACGGAAATTTCAGTAACAGGCTTGAAAATGTTAAATATTTAAATCATATTACTTATTTAAAAAGTAAATTAATTTTCCAAATTGATACCAATCCATTGCAGGAAAGAAAACCAGGAGGAAAGCCTCAGCGAGAACGTCCATGTCAACATACACAGAAACACAAGCTCAAGGTTCAGTAAGGCTGCGGCCTCATAATTGCTTTGGAAATAGTTTATTATCATGCTAATACATCCCATTTGACTGAAAGTGAGACAAAGAGAGAGAGAGAGAGAGAGAGAGAGAGAGAGAGAAGGGGGGGGGATTGTGTAGGTGAAAGATAGATAAACATGTTATGGTGTAGGTTGCAGGTTAGCCAGAGTAAATGTGTTGTTTTTCTCACTGTGTGCTCGTGATTGCGTGTTTCTACTTTGCAGTGCAGCCAGCTCTCCATTAAACATCTCTTTACTTCTAGCCTGGACTAATACAATTAATTACAAGCTCACTGGAGGAAAAGAAAGAGAGAGCGAGAGAGAGAGAGAGAGAGAGAGAGAGAGCCTCACAACCGATCTCCATCCATCCTCAGGCTGTCCACACACATTCACAATATGCCCAATAGCGGCTGCTAAACAATCATGGCTCCCTTCCTCACGTCCCCCCTCTTTTTCTCCCTCTCTTTCCCTATCTGCCTATCACTCTCTTCCTCTCACTCCATCATGGTAAAACAGCCTGCCGCACAGATGCCATTCACAATCTGCATTCGAGACTAAGCTTCTGAAATCCAATTAACTTCCCCGCAAAATGCAACATTTATGAAGCTTAAACGTCTTTGAAAAATGAGGAGGACATACAAGCGAGGGACATGTTTCTTTCTTTCTCTCCTTCTCTCTCTCTCTCTCTCTCTCTCTCTCTCTTTCTTTTCCCGCTCACATTTCCATAAATATGAACCGCTCTATTTGCTCTCGTCTCGGGCAAATTCAGCAGGAATATTTCCATTCCCAGTATGAAAGAGCTCCATTTGGCGAAGTCCAATCTCTGGAGAACGAGGGCAGGAGAAAGGGAGAACTGGAATAATCAATGCATTCTCCGTCCTTCTGCACAGTTCTGAATTAAATGGTCAAAGCCGCCCGTAGCTGGGGGGATTAAGCGGAGATTTGCGAAATCATTTGCATTGCACGTTCATACAACCAAGGTCAATATGTACTGTAGGAGGACAGGGAGAGAAAGGTAGAAAGATTGACCAAAAAAAAAAAGAAAGACAAAGAGAAACACTCTGACACACTAACGAGCCTCCGTCTTCCTGCTGTCGTTCATGTAATCCCTTTACACGTGCAGAGAGAAACTTTATGTATGTGCATGTGACTAGATTTCTGCGTTCACAAACAGTCAAGGGCACTTCCAGCCTATGAATAATCACCAACGTACACACACACACACACACACACACATGCATCTATTATTTATCTGCCTCACAGTCACTAAGGCCCTGCACTGGAGCGACCATATTAATCAACAAATGACCAGTTAAGCTGGTCGAAAGTGGGAAATGGGTTTGGGATGTAATCCCATTCTCAGCCCGCCTCATTACAGTGGTCAAGCTGGTTATGATGCAGCACGACCGGGATTTTCCTTTTTTTGTTTCTTCAGAGGAGGCGATGTGAGGAAAATGATGAGTGTTATTACCCCGGGGCTGATGTTATTACCCCTGCGAAGGATGGGAGCGCAGTAGAAAGCCGATGGGACTTTAATTCCGATGCAAGACTGAAATGCGAGCTTGTTAGAAAGCAGACATTAATACCACTACCACTACACCTGACCTCTTTTCTCTCATCCCTCGTTTCCTTTTTTTTTTTTTGCACACACGAGCACTGATCCAGATAGAAGCACCTCTTTCATCTTGTTACACCTGGTAAGATCTGCATTAGTGGGTTTTCCATGTGACGAGGTTTCCCACGTGACGGCGCTAGGATGAATTGTGCTGGCAGACTGAGCCTGTTACTTTCATCCCTTTCTTTTTATCTATCGTCTTGGAAACATTTTTTATTTTTTTATCTATCGCCCTGGTTCTCACATTTATTTATCACTCACAGCTCGTTTATCACAACCGGTCAATGTTGAATTTAATTACAATAAAGTTAAATGCTAATTTTTGATTGGTCAAAAGCCAAGCATTTTTTTGGAACATGAACATAAACAGGAAACAGGAAGCAGCTTGATATTAATGCACACGTTCAAGTACGTCATCGTTTTTTTATAGTTCACAGGGACTGTTTTGAGTGTTTTTAGTCTGTTTTTCTCTGTAAAATATTGTGTCTCAGGGAGAAAAAGATTTGCACAAACGTTTGTTGACACCTGATTGGTATGTGCTTTTTGACCATTCAATTCCACATGTTGTCCCTATTTTCTGTTATAATATCCTCCGCTCTTCAGGTAAGATGTTCCACTAGATTTTGTATTGTGCTTAATGAGATTTGTGCTCATTCAGACACAAAAGTGTTAGTAAAGTCAGCTACTGATGTAGGTCAGAAGTTGAGGAGGGCTGGGGTGCAGTCAGTGTTTACATTCCCCCCAAAGGGGATCAATAGCGTTAAGTTCGGACCTCTATAGCAGGAGATCTTCCACTTCAATTCATATAAGCAGATCTTTATGGAGTTGGCCTTGCACACAGGGGCAATTATCATGCTGGAACAGGTTTGGGTCTCCTAGTTAAAGTGAAAGAAAGAATTATTGCTACAACCTTCAAAGACATCCAATACAATTGTGTGCCTCCAACCTTTGTGGTAGCAGTTTGGGGAAGACTGCTTTAGTCACTATTTGCTGTTATACTGTAATAACCTTCTCTCTTCCATGAACATGTTCCACTAGATTCTGGAGTGTGCTTGTGGAGATTTGTGCCCATTTGTGCTCAGTCACAAGGGTGTTAGTAAAGTCAGATCCAGGTGTAGGTGAGGGGGCCTGGGGTGCAGTGGATGAAGGCTCATCAGCTGAAACTTGATCCCAGCAAATCTGGACTGCAGGTTGGTAAACATCAAGACTCTTTTGTTCTGGCACCGAGGTGGTGGAATGAACTTCCCCTAGATGTCTGAACAGCCGAATCACTGCATCTTCAAACGACCCGTAAAAATCTACCTCTTTCTGAAACACTTAAACTAGCACCTATTATCCCTGTTTGTTTTATGTGTTTAAAAAAAAGTTATGCTATCAATCATCTCAACAGATTTTAGGATGTTGGTATCCTCAGATTGCAACCAAGTGAACCAGTGCTGACTTATTCATTGATAGACAATTTTGTAGGTCTCTCTGGAAAAGGGCCTCTGCTAAATCCTGTAAATGTAAATCTATAGAAGTAGAAGCTCTGTGAATAAGATGTTGGAAGGTCATGGGTTCAAATCATAGCACACCCAATCTGCCACAGCTGGGCCCTTGAGCAAAGCCCTTAGCCCTCAACTGCTCAGCTGTATAACTGAGATAACAGGAAATCACTCTGGATAAGGGTGCCAGCGGGAGGTGGTAGCTTAGTCACAGCCTTAGATAGCCTAGCCACACCAAGCTGCCATTGAAGGGCCCTTGCGCAAGGCCCTTAACCCCATAGCTGCTCACTTGTATGATTGAGATAAATCGTAGTTGCTCTGGATAAGGGAATCTGCTAAATGCCATAAATATAAAATTTAATGCAGTCAGCTTTCCAATTCATCTCAAACGTGTTCAATAGAGTTGAGGTTAGAGCTCTAAAACAGGCCACTTAAGATCCTCCACTCCAACACATGTAAAGCAGATCTTCATGGAGCTGGCTTTGTGCACAGGGGCATTGTCATGCTGGAACAGGTCTGGGTCTCCAGAGTTCAAGTGAAGGGAGATGTAATGATACGCCATCCAAAATGCGTTTGTGGTAATAGTTTGAAGAAGAACCACCAACGGCACACGTCTGGAAAAGTCAGGTATATATGTAGTAAATATAGTAGTACTGTATAAATATAGGAAAAGCTACGCTACTGTTAGTCCTTACTGTGATTACAACATCGTCTCTTTACTCCACCGCTCTCTGTTCATGCTAACAACGTGTAAAAAAACCCACATTCATTCGGTGCATTTTTATCATTTTATTAGGAATACTGGGGGGTTTCTTTTCTGTATTGATGATGATGATGGTGATGATGATGATGATGATGATGATGAGATGACGCAGCGGCATTGCAGACATTTTAACATGATTACAAATCGAA
Source organism: Silurus asotus (assembly GCA_024362625.1). Taxonomy (NCBI): domain Eukaryota; kingdom Metazoa; phylum Chordata; class Actinopteri; order Siluriformes; family Siluridae; genus Silurus; species Silurus asotus. The sequence goes on along the minus strand of MU551567.1, from coordinate 4,107,312 downwards.
TTGTCGATTCCATGGAGCTAAAAATGTTTTCAGAATTCAGTTTTTATAATGTCCCAGATGTTTTTCATACTACCTCCTGCATAATCAGTTTATTCAATAATATACTGATATTACAACAGAACACTGGCTGATATCTGACGCTGACAATGATCATACCTGGCACTGATCGTGATGGAGACTCGTTCTGCCTTCTCGCGTAAGAACTGCATTACAAATCGATGTGAAAAATCCGATCTTTTCTCGTTAAGCCCAATAAAACTATTGATCCTGACTGAAGGTAAAATTTCAGGATGAACTGTTTACATGTAGAGAGATGAATTAGATCTCTCCTTCTTCACATTCACACTCACGAACATTTCCAGCTGTTACCGAGGCTATAATAGTTGGTTTCATGGCTTCAGATTAGACCTGAGAGAGGACAGAAATTTTAAGAAGCTGTGTCCTGGCTGGAATGGTAAAGCAAAAGGTCAGATGTCTGGAGGGATTTCTGAAATGCACTGCAAAAAAAAAAGAAAAAGTGTGTGAATGCAGTGAATGCCCAGGGGAGAAAAGGTTTGTGTGGGACATTTTTCAGCACTGATTGGTTCTGAAAAGAAAAGAGAGGGATCGAAATATATATATGAGATATATATGAGCAAGTGAGTGTGTTAACTGCTCCTACATGCTGCGCCATACAGGCGGCCTGTTGTGAGACAAAAGGGAACGACTGTAAGGACATCCATTTCTCTCTCTCTCTCTCTCTCGCTCTCTTTTTCGTGCGTGAGCTCCTCCTTTACATCCCGCTGATTCTTGCTAATATCCATTTTTCTCCTCGGGACCATAACAAGCAACATCTCCAGCTATTCAGCCACCATTATTGGGCCTATGAAGAATAGGACTCGCTATATTGATTTTGTGTTTTCCCTCTGTGTCGATTTTTCCTTCCCGCCTGCTCACGAGCGAAATCCGGCGAACCGAGGACACCTTTCGCCGCAAATAAAGGTGAATCTCTTGATTCTCCTGCACAGTGTGTGAGACAGGATGATTAAAGCAGGGTTCGTTTTATCAGCCCGATGAGCTAAATCACAAACACATGGGGGCTTTGTCATAATTAAGCCTTTTTTTGTTTTGTTCTAGGCCTTCAAAACAAATGTGTTTCCAAAAAAAAGAAGGCTTTTTACACTATTTCCTGGTAATCAAGCTAATTGGACAACACTTAGTCCTGTGTCTCATGAGCCAAGAGTGACAGATGGAGACAGAACCCGAAGAGTGGTTAACAATTTGTGAAGCTCCGAGCGCCCGCTCTGTCTCCGAAAAAAAAGGGTGGTCCCCTGGCTGGAGATGTGGTTCAGGGATGAGAAGATGAATAGGAAGGGAAGGGAGGAAGTGGTTTATCTCTTCTACACGTTTGCCCGGTCCTTTAAGGCTTGAAGGAGAGACGGTGTGAAAACGAAGTCTTGCCTAGTGCAAATATCGTAAATCTTGGACAGAAATGTGATATTTATCCGTTTTTATGTGATTTGTTTTCTCACCTAAAGCATAAACTCTTATCTCGTCTCTAACACATTCGCACATGTACAAATCTGGACCAATTGTTCCCACTGAGAGAAAGAACGCTTGGCCATACTGTAGATCTGTGTTCATCTGGGATTGTTATTGAGACAGAATTCTGGAAAACAGTCAAGACGATGATGTCTATATCTCATTTTCGACACCTCGGCTTTAAATTTCACAAGGCAATGTTTTATTTATTACTGAACCATTTCTTGGCTGTTTTCAGGCTGCATAATACTGTCTCACTAGATAACAGCGATTTACTCACAGGCTACGATGATCACGCTGTATTACAGCTATGTACTAATTGACACCAGGTCACTCTGTAATTTGAAATCTCTCGTCTCTTGAAATTAAATCTTTAAATCTAATGTAATAAATGTCAGCGTTTGAGCATGGGACAGGTTTTCTTTTTCTACACATACTATATTTCGAGAGCAAGAGGGGATTGATTAATCTATCCATTAATGCAACGGGGAACCAAGAACAAGGCACTCAATGCATAATGGACAGAGCCGACACGCTTCCCAATCCCAGAGGAATGGTCGTTTGCGAAGGTGTTTCTCTCTCTGTTTTATTACTGGAGTTGGAGTAGATTGTACTATAAATCAATTCATCCACAATCTGTAGATGATTTTTAAATGATAAACTTTTCGCTCGCACCACAACGCACAACCCGTCTTATTCTGAGCTGGCATCAAGCCAAATAACTATGAAACACACAACACACTCAGTCACCTCCTATAGTTAAAGTTTAGTAAAGTATAAAAGCCTCGGTGTCATGATGTTACAGCAAAATAATGCCACCAGTGTTGCTGTGGAACTATAAAATAGTGATAGTTTTGGTGATGGAACTGTAATGAATGGACATTCGGTGTTGAGGATGAGATTCACTTTTAGGTCTGGTTCTTCTTAAGGTTTCTTCCTCGTACTATCTCAGGGAGTTTAATTATCACAGCCACCACTGTCTGTCTGTCTGTCTGTCTGTCTGTCTGTCTGTCTATCTATCTATCTATCTATCTATCTATCTATCTATCTATCTATCTTAAACCTGTCCATCCATCCATCCATCCATCTACCCACCTACCTGCCTACCTACTCACCCACCAACCCATCCATCCATCCATCCATCCATCCATCCATCTATTCACAAAACTCATCCATCCATCCATCCATCCATCCATCCATCCATCCATCTATCAGTCCATCATCCATCTATTTATCTATTCACAAAACCCATCCATCCATCCATCCATCCATCCATCCATCCATCCATCCATCTACCTGCCTACCTACTCACCCACCAACCCATCCATCCATCCATCAGCCCATCCATCCATCCATCCATCCATCCATACATTCGCAAAACCCATCCATCCATCATCCATCCATCCATCCATCCATCCATCCATCCATCTATTCGCAAAACCCATCCATCCATCCATTCATCCATCCATCTATCCATCCATCATCCATCCATCCACAAATTGAATGGTGTTACAAATTCACTTACACTAGAGCAGCTATAAAAGGTTTTGTTCTCTTTCTTAAAGGTACCGAGGCAGAATATTGTATTGCTACAAAAACTGCAGTGCAAAAGCTTCTAAGTAAATCTCTGACTGTTACAAAGCACTGAAACTGGAGACTCCTTTCTTAAAGTCCAACATCTCTTTACAATATTAAAATCATCCAGCAGGTCGGATTGATTTTGCAGGTCATTTGTAATAAATTTGGCATAGGGTGTATGTGCGTTTTGGCATGAGTGTAAATATAACCTATAAAAAACACTGCAACACACACACCTATGCGTGCACACACACACACACACACACACACACACACACACACACACACACACACACACACACACACACACACAGTCAAACACATTGCAAGTGCTGATCTGCTGCATTATGCTTTAGGATGAGCAGATAGCAATGAACACAATGATTAATAAAAAATAATAACATGAAAAGGTACAAAAATAACAAATGTGCATAAATGGCACAAAACAATAAGATGAATAAATAAGAAATAAAAAGAAAAACATTAAAAGGAGGGGAACAAAAAGGTTACAAGAACATAAAGGTTTTAGATGAAATAGAACTAAGGACGGGGAGGAACAGTGAGTTATTAATGGACAGATACAGAAAATAAAAAATTATAATAAAAAAGGAAAGAACTATCACCTAATAAAGAATAATATGAAAAACAAGTAGAAAATGTCATGCCTAGACACAGGATGAAAAATCAAAGCAAAAAAATTTACACACACACATAAACAAATAAATAAAATAAAATGAGAAACAAGAATTATATATATATATATAAAACCCATGTACAAATGTGGAAAAACTTCAGTTATTAAGTAATCGAATTTATGTGAAAATAAACAAATGTGGAAAAACAGAAATATATAATTTTTATTATCATTCCTAAAAAAGAATGAATCCACCCCCCCCCCTTAAAAATAAATAAATAAATACATAAATAAATAAATAAATAAATAAATAAAAAAGAGAAAATTTAAAATAACTGTTTCTGTATGATCTATGGGTATAAAAGGGAGCTGAATGATGTGCTTTGTCCCTGCAGACGGTGTGGGTGTTGAGCAGATCGTGGATAACAGACTGCAGCAGAGGGACATTGGATAAAGCACTTGTCTATAAGATCAATGACCTCCATTACATGTATAACACTTTGGTTGAAGAGAAAAGAGTCTTCCGTGACACACCGAAACACCCACGCTGTTCTGAAGAGCATCACACTTCAGCCTTAATGTCCACCATGACCAGTTCAGGTGGGTTTATTCTCATTCCTCAAGATAACTTCATAGATTGAGTGAAATGTTTCTGAGGAGCTGGAAACTGTCTGGAAACTTTTGAAATAAACCAAATTCAGGATTTTCATAAAAATTTTCAGTCTAAAATCTCATACTCTATCTGGAAAAAAGTTTGTGGACAGTTAAATTTTGTGTTTTTTGAACATCTTACTCCACATTCAGGACCGATTTTGCTATCAGAATATCCTCCACTTGGCTGGGAAGATGTTCCACTAGATTTTGGTGGTGGAGATTTGGGCTCATTCAGCTACAAGGGTGTTAGAAAAACCAGGAACTGGTGTAGGTGAGGAGGTCTGGGATGCATCCATCCATCCATCCATCCATCCATCCATCCATCTATCTATCTATCTATCTATCTATCTATCTATCTATCTATCTATCTATCTATCTATCTATCTATCTATCTAAAAGTTTGTAAACACCTGGCTAAGCTTGTTTTAATGTATTTAATTTTTCTTTGGATTTTTCTGTGGATTTTCTGTGGATTTTCCACTCTGCCTCTCACTGCATGTGACATCACAATTATCTTCACCTCCGTTCCAGCACCAGGTGCACTGCCTTCTCCTGGCATTTTCCAATAAATCATAATATATTCCATTCAACAATAAAGATCCTGAACTGGATTGGCTGAGTGGCTCTGAGGATTCAGTATTAATGTGAAATGAGATGAAATGATGAATTCTGCACTGAAGAGAAGCGATAGAGCGCTTTACACTACTGAGCACCACGACACACTGCGTATTAATGATTCTTTCAAACCTGCACAAGTATCGAAACACATCCACAGACAAACGAGCTGATAAATGATGCACTGGGAGACAGGAGGCACAGCGTACAGTACAGGGTATAAAAGAGAATATTTCATTTAGCACACGAGAGAAAGAGAGAGAGAGAGCAAGAGAGTGAGAGAGAGAGAGAGAGAGAGAGAGAGAGAGCGAGAGAGTGGAGAATAGTAAAAAAGAAAAAAAAGGCAGAGAGAGGGAGGCAAAAAGAAGTGAAAGAAATATAGTAAGACAGAGAAAGAGAAAGGAATAGAAATAGAGTGGTAGGAAAAAGAGATAGAAGGAGAGATAGAAGGATAGAGAGAGAGAGAGTAGGAAAAAAAAAGGGGAAGAGAGAAAATGAGAGAGAGAGAGAGAGAGAGAGAGAGAGAGAGAGAGAGAGAGAGAGAGAGAGAGAGAGAGAGAGAAAGATGTGACAGGATAATGGAAAAAAAAGAAAGACAGAGAGAGACAAAAAGAGAGAGAGAGAGAGAGAGAGAGAGAGAGAGAGAGAGAGAGAGAGAGAGAGAGAGAGAGAGAGAAAGAGGAAGAGGAAGAGGAAGGGAGCAAGAGATAAGGGAAGTATTAAAAGACAAAGAAAGAGAGAGAAGGACAGAACAAGATAATGAAAGGCAAAAAATAGATAGAAGTGAGGGAGAGAGAGAGAGAGAGAGAGAGAGGAACAGGACAGAAAGAGAGAAGGGTAGAACATAACAGAAAGAGAGGAAGTGAGGGGGAAACGGGGGTGATTAAAATAAAGAGAAAGACAGAGGAAAAAGAGAGGGGGGGCGGAGAAAAAGAGAAAGGGGGGGGGGAAGCAAGCGAGAGAAAGGGAGAAGGAGGGAGAGGAGACAGACAGACAGACGGACGGGCA